>CM056382.1:23194973-23493828 GCA_029718625.1 Synaphobranchus kaupii | reverse complement strand
CCGGCACTTTATGTCTATTGTTGACCCCCAAGTATGTGCCCGTCAGCCGCACCAAGGTTGTGGCTGATCTTGGGAATATGGTGCGGGTCAAGCAAGAAGTCGTCAAAAAACAGCTTGCTGATGTAGCAGAGGTGTCAGTGACGGTTGACATTTGGAGTGACAGAAGGATGCGGGGGTTTTTAGGAGTCACTGCACACTTTATTGAAAACAGCAGCACTGCATCCACCCCAGCACTGAGGACCATCCTGCTAAGCTGTGACCAGTTTATGGGCACACACTCTGGAGAGAGAATCTCTGAAAAGTTTGAAATGGTCTGCAATCTTTTGAGATTAAAGACACAAATTGAGTTCATAATTTGTGACAATGCGGCAAACATGAGGAAGGCGTTCTCAGTGTGTTTCCCCCTTGCTGGAGAATCCTCTTCAAACTGATTTGGATGATGGCTTGGATGAAGATGGCTCGGACGTGGAGACTGCCTGCCTTGTGGGAAGGGGTTGAGGAGGTGGATCTAACAATGGGCCACTGCAGGAGCAAACGGCTTCAGTGCTTTGCCCACACTCTGCAGCTCGTTGTTTGAGATGGGCTAAAGGACACCAAGTAAGGCAACCAAGTTCTGCACCCTGCTGCACACGAGCTGCAGTTTCAGGAAGGCATTTGAGGCCCGATTCGGGGAGAAACGTGGCTACCAGCTGCAGTTTCCACCAGGTGGAACTCGACCTTGAGAATGGTCAAGGCAGTTGTTGCGCTGGAAGCAAAAAGCATGGGGGATGTTTTGGAGGCACGAAGGAACACAAGGAGCTGATGTTGACAGCCAGAGAGAGGGGAAACCTGCAAGAGCTTGTGGAAGTGCTGCAACCATTCATGGAGGCCACTGATCTGACACAGGGTGACCGGGTGGTTACCATAAGTTCTGTGGTGCCATGTGTCCAATCACTACACAAGCACCTGCACACATTTTCCCCTCGACACCCGAGGTCTGTGATCAGTGCTCTCTAAGGCGGAGATTTAAAGGTGTCTTCGTCAGTGTGAAGATGGAGGAAACTGGTAATGCTGAGGACCATCCCTTCACCGATGAGGTTTATCTGGTATGTAGGATATCTAATATTTAGATATATATAAGTCAAGCACCCCCCCCCCCCCCCCCCCCTGCTCTCTATCTCTGTCGCTCTCTGTCTCTCTCTTACACATTAACCCCCACCAACATCAAGATAAGCCAGTCTTTGTCATAAATGACCCCCCCCCCCCCCTCACCTTAACCCAATCAGGGCATGGATCCCCTCCCTGTCAAGGTACTTTATGAGTGTATCGCAGAAAAATAATTTAGTCAATTGTGGAGTTTGTTTGGAGAAGTAATCCTTTTGGTTCCTTGTGCGTTTCCTTTTGTTCCTGTTCAGCTGGAGGGTAAATAATATTGGCAATTTTTGGGCTTATCTCTCTTTTACTGGTATATCCAAATTAATGTCTGGTTTAATGTCTTCCATTTTGTAAATTATAAGGAGTCAGCCTATATTCCTTTGTGAATGTATGATTCCCAGTCATTATTCTAATTGAATGTTTTCATTTAATAAAATTACTTAATCTCAAGACCTGATTTAGACTTTGTTTTGGCTTGTTGGTTGATCCACCAGGTTACTGTTTGACTTACCTATCAAAGAATTCGGCGATTTAATTGATGATTGTCATTTTTACATAATAAATATTAAATTAAATCACGTAAAGCTTATTTTGAATGTAGGTTAAGTGAGGGGTTCTAGCACGCAATATCGCTTGTGTTCAGTATTCAGAGTGCTGAACGTTTTAACAAGGGCATTGACTGTTGAAACGCTGGATTCAGAAAATACACATTTTACCTAGTCCTCACTTACCCGACATAATTGGAGGTTCCACCGAGATAGGTTGTCCTATAGCATACTAAATTTTACTACTGAGTAAACTGCGGTAAACTCTGAGACAAGTTCAAATCTTTTTCTAAATCGACTGGTCTTAGATTGATTGATTTTATTTTGAGAAAAAAAAAAATATATATATATAATATTATATATTATTATGGCATACCAGACAAAGAGAGAGATGCCTCATTTACCCTCCACTGCTGGCCTACCAGCATTCCCTGGCCAGTCAAGGTTGGATCAGCAGTGGTATCTCATGTTATCAGAACGGCGATATTTGATAGCCCAGTGCCCAAAATTTGCAGAACAGCTCAAGGCAATGGACCAGCTGAAGGAGGAGGCACTTTACAACCTGCGGACTGAGTATTTGGACTATCTGATTTGTCCAGATAGTGATGAAACCAAGCGCAAGATTGTCCAAGGGATAAGGTCGTACCTAGAGAAAAACAACATTTTCTCTACCTCCGGCGGTCAAAGCAGGCATGGGAGGATGTAAACCAAATGTGGAAACTGGCTTGGGAAAAGCACCACTGTCAGTCAGAAGTTACTGCCAAACCAGTTTCTTCTGTGGCAGGACAGCCTGCGCTGGTAGGCGCCATTCCAGCCATAACCCAGGCACCACCCCCCACCGAGGACAATACAGCACTCTCCATTGACTCATCCCCACCCCCTTCAGGCTTGGACAATTCTGTGGATTTTATCACCCCCACAGACAATGTAGCCCGCCCCCCTGGTGAGCCCCCCTTCCCTGCAGGAATTTGGGGGAAACAGCTCTGTGTCTTGTATCACAACCAGCCACCACAGAGGATGTGACCCCACAGGACGTGGAATCCGCTGCTGCAGTCCTCTCAGCTGAGCCAGGTGAGGAGACCGTCAAACCCCTGGAGGCAGAACCTGCTACTGCAGACACAGCAGCCCAGCCTGGTGAGGAGACCGTCAAACCCCTGGAGGCAGAACTGCTACTGCAGACACAGCAGCCCAGCCTGGTGAGGAGACAGTCAAACCCCTGGAGGCAGAACCTGCTACTGCAAACACAGCAGCCCAGCCTGGTGAGGAGACCGTCAAACCCCTGGAGGCAGAACCTGCTACTGCAGACACAGCAGCCCAGCCTGGTGAGGAGACCGTCGAACCCCTGGAGGCAAAACCTGCTACTGCAGACACAGCAGCCCCAGCCTGGTGAGGAGACCGTCGAACCCCTGGGGGCAGAAACTGCTACTGCAGACGCAGCAGCCCAGCCTGGTGAGGAGACCGTTGAACCGCAGGACGCGGAACCGGCTTCTACAGGCCCATCAGGCCCTGACAGGTGGAGAGGCCTACACACCCCAAACAGGTGGAGTCCAGCCCCCACAGACCAGTCCACCCAGGCCGAGGACCCCACCCCACCCCTTGTGGACTTTTCTTCCCCTCCTGCTGCTTCCCCTCCTGCTGAAGCCGGGGAACCTCTGCCTGCTGCACAGACAGAAGGGGTGTGCTCTGTGGACTCTCCCACTTCCACAGTTCCTGTGATGGAGGAGATAGGGGGACTTCTGCGAAAGTCTCGCTCCCCTATCAGAGCTGTAATGAGACCCCGGGAGAAACGGAGCAGGAAGCCAACCCCCGGCCGTTTTACGACTCCTCTGGCCCTCAAAGTCTCCGCCAGAGTGTTGTCTTGCACTCCAAAGCAAGATGAAAGCAGCCAATTAGAACAACAGTTTCCCCCACCCTTGTCTCTCCACCCCCCGAGCCACACCTGCAAACTTCGCACACTACACGTCATCCAGGGAGGAGTGCAAGAGCCCCCTTTCCGACGTCAGAAGTGTTCGGAGAGCAGTGATGGACTGGATGCCTACGAGCGACAATCAGCCCAGCTGCCCAGAGAGGAAACCAAAGCCAAAACATGGCATAGACCCCTGGACAGAGATGAGACGGGCGTGGTTAAGGGGCATCCACGGTGCGGAAGAAGCAAGATGACAGGATGCCTCCTGTCATCCCGGTTTGCTGAACGCTGTGGCCCTCCGCAGCCAAAGGACTGCCAGTAACCACACTGGGGTTCTAGGAGGTAAAACTGGCACTCTGCCTGCTCCTGCCCCTGCACCCCCCCCACCACCCCCCCACATCCCTACCACCACCTTTTAACATAAGGACAATGCTCATGTTTTTAAGTCCCTTTTTCTAAAGTGTAGGTGCCCCCTCCAATGCTGTTCCTGGACACTTGTGGACAAGTCTGCCTATTCAGGTGATTATTTGGACTGGCAATCTTGTGGATGGTAAATCCTGTCCGTAAGGTTCCCCTGAATGGACTAAGTGCTTATAACATGCAGTGTTCCCCTCTTGCACATGTTGCTGTGAGTGATAAGGCCTAAACCCTCAAGTCCCACAGTCTTCTCCTGCCACTCCCCGAAGGACCCCCAGAGGCACAAGTGCAACCGGACCCATACCCTGCCACGGGAAGCTAGCCTAAGCGACTGCCGTCGGCAGTCCACCTAACTGGACCCGAGCTCAAGGAGCCCAAAACGGATTCCGACAGGGAAAGAGGTGCTTCCCCCGCCCGTCAGTAGAGAGGTCTTGACCGCACTTTTCCGCCTGTGGATCGTCCAGCTGCCTGTCACAGGAGACAGAGCCCCCCCGCACTCTGTGCAGAATTGGTAGAGACACTGTGGAATTAGGCTGCCTTTCACTCACACAGTTACAACATAAGGGGAATAAGCACTGCATGTTAACCAAGCAAGTCCAGGGAACTTCTTCCCTTGCCAGTCCACATACCCTGACACTGGAGAAGGAAGAGACTGCACCAAGGTGCCATGACAGCAGTGACAAAAAAAATAAAAATGTCTGCACCACACCGGATCATCACAATGGGACTATTAAACCGGACATGGACTAATTGTTTTAAAGATGGTTAGTGAACCATTAGGACACTTGTTTTCATGCAGCTATCATTGTACAATGATATACAGTATATAATGTCTGTATGTGTGGTTGTTATGATGATGGAACGATAGGCTCTTAGCAGCTGCATGCACCTATCGTTCCAAGAGAGGGAATGACGGGATGTTGCCTAATGTCTTTTGCTCTTTCTCTCTCTCTCTGTCTCTCTCTCTCGGCCTCTCTCTGTCTCCCCCCCCCCCCCCCCCATCCCTACCACCACCTTTTAACCTAATACTATGCCCCATGTTGTGTTTAAGTCCCTTTTATAGAGTGTAGGTGCCCCGCCAAATACTGTTCCTGGACACTTCTGGACAAGTCTGCCCTATTCATGTGATTATTTAGACTGGCAATCCCGTGGACGGTAAACCCTGTCCGTAAGGTTCCCCTGCATGGACTGACAGCGGTCATAACATGCAGTGCTATCATTAATTGTTCCGGTCTTCACATGTTGCTATGAGTGATAATGCCTAAGCCCTCTAACTCCCACGTCTTCTCCTGCCATTCCCTAAAGGACACCCACAGACACAAGTGCAAACAAGCTGCAACCGGTCCCACACCCTGCTGCGGGAAGCTAGCCTAAGCAACTGCGGTCAGCAGTCCACCCAATTGGATCCAGGGCTAAAGGAGCCAAAATGGATTCCGACAGGGAAAGGGGCGCTTCCCCGCCCCGTCAGAAGTGAGGTCCTGACTGCACTTTGCCACCTGTGGATTGTCCAGCTTCCTGTCACAGGAGACAGAGCCCCCGCATGCCGTGCAGAACTGGTAGAGACACTGTGGAGTAGGTTGCCTTTCACTCACGCAATTGCAACATTAATGGAAAAAGCACTGCATGTACTGCATCTCTTGTCCCTTGCCAGTCTAGATACCCAGACACTGGAGAAGGAAGAGACTGAACCAGGGTGTCATAACCGCAGCGACACAAAAAGAGTGTCTAATAGAGATATCTCGTCTGCACCACATTGGTATCATCGTGGGACCATACGTCAGTGTGTCCATATATCTGCTGGCCAGCAGATCACAAAGGGACTATTAAAACTGGCATGGACTAAATGTTTTAAAAATGGGTGGTGAACCATTTGGACAGTTGTTTTTTGTTGTTAGCAGGTAACTGCATCTTCAATGTTCAAATGTGTAATGTGATTCCTATTTGGTGATGTAAGAATAGGTTTTTAGCGGGTGCATGCACCTATTCTTACAAGAGAGGGATGTAGGATATCTAATATTTAGATATATATAAGTCAAGCACCCCCCCCCTCCCCGCCCCTCCCTCCCCCCTGCTCTCTATCTCTGTCGCTCTCTGTCTCTCTCCTTACACATTAACCCCCACCAACATCAAAGATAAGCCAGTCTTTGACCCACCCCCCCACACCTTAACCCAGGGCATGGATCCCCTCCACTGTCAAGGTACTTTATGAGTGTACCGCAGAAAAAGAATTTAGTCAATTGTGGAGTTTGTTTGGAGAAGTCATCCTTTTGGTTCCTTGTGCGTTTCCTTTCTGTTCCTGTTCAGCTGGAGGGTAAATAATATTGGCAATTTTTGGCTTATCTCTCTTTTACTGGTATATCCAAATTAATGTCTGGTTTAATGTCTTCCATTTTGTAAATTATAAGTAGTCAGCCTATATTCCTTTGTGAATGTATGATTCCTAGTCATTATTCTAATTTGAATGTTTTCATTTAATAAAATTACTTAATCTCAAGACTCTGATTTAGACTTTGTTTTGGCTTGTTGGTTGATTCCACCAGGTTACTGTTCGACTTATCTATCAAAGAATTTCGGCGATTTAATTGATGATTGTCATTTTTAATAATAAATATTAAAATTAAATCACGTAAAGCTTATTTTGAATGTAGGTTAAGTGAGGGGTTCTAGCCACGCAATACTCGCTTGTGTTCAGTATTCAGAGTGCTGAACGTTTTAACAAGGGCTTTGACTGTTGGGAACCGCTGGATTCAGAAAATACACATTTTACCTAGTCCTCACTTACCCGACAGGTAGCTGCAGCCCTCGATCCCAGATTTGGCCTCCTCTGGGTTGACCATGACGTGCTGACCACAGAGTACATCAGAGAATCTGTTAAAGAGCATGTACAAGGTATGTGTAAAAAAAAATGCATTTGGTTCTACATGTAACCCTATACGTTGTTGTATCTATTAATTTGCTGATCATATATCAACCAGCTACATTATTGTAGTTTATTGGTTCTAAGCTACAGTATATACCCATCATTCGCGCCAACAGCACAGTAAGATTGAAATGCTGCCATCTAGCAGCATTTAATTATGTACAGACAAAACACTTTCACCTGCAAACAATTCTCCATTAAGAAATTATGGTTTTGCTCACCTGATATAGCAATTTCCAGTAGCGTATTGTGGATACCGTTGATAAAATTTCTCAAAGTATATATTTTTTGTAGATATCCTTCTAGCTGAAGCCTCAAAGGTGAGAGTCGACACGGTGGCAAAGGAGGATGAGCAGCAGCCGCCAGCAAAAGAGCCGTGTCTGTTCGCTTATAGGCGTAGCAGTGATGGCAAGACCTCGTGTGCCAGAGCCGAGCTGGTAATGATGTGTCGTTCATGAACGATCAGATTCTTTTGAACGGCTCTTTGGTAGGAACGAAGGGAACCGAGTCTCGTAGGTATCTGAGCCGTTCTTTTTTGCCAAGTTTTCCCTAGAGTGTTTCCCATCAAAAATATTTCATAAAACGCGACCATAATGTTTTTGGTATATTATATTTTATATTAGAGTACATTTCCATAGCCTATAAGATTTCAGTCACTTTAACTGTCGCTGTTAAAAATAGAGCGAAGTTCACAAACTTCCCATGCACCCAAGACGTTGTCGAATGTGTTGTTTTGATACTTGTGTTGCTTTCAAAATAAAGGGAGAGTTTGCATTAGCTGTTCAACTCGCAAATTATTCGTCGTCTCTCTATATCGCTCAACTTCCACAGCCTTGCATAATATATATCAACAGGAAGTCGTACGTCTTGTAAAGTGAGTGGGAAAATATTATACATTAGGCTATATAGCCTATATTACATTTAATCAATTTCTAATCCATTTCTAATTATTATTATATTATAATTTAAGTGCGTGTGTGTGGGGGCATTAGAAAACCGTAATGAAGGGAACGTAAATATGAACACAAAAAAAAAGATACGTAGGTAGAGTATCATGTATGTTCATGTGTTATTTATGTCTTCTGCTAATGGACAGATGTTTACAGTCCTCTGCCAGACATTTGGCGACTAGTATGTGCATTATTAGATTTAGTAGGCTAGTGTAATCCTGCCATTCGTAGTCGTAAAGTGCCCCCCTCTCACACATGTATGCATGCACACATACACGCAAAAAGAACGAAGAGCCGTTCTTTTGAATGGCTCTCGGAAACGAACGGAGCCATAAGATCCGGTTCCCTTAAAAGAGCCATAATTCCCATCACTACGAGCTGGTCCGATACTTAAAGACCATCCAAGAAGAAGATTACCGCGACTGCTTGGCCTTCTGGGGAGCGCATGAAAAGGTTTTCACTCTATGTTGTGGCTATGCACTACCTTGCTGTGTCAGCATCGAGTGGAGAGGGTGGTCAGCCATGGGGGCATAATCATGCATCCCCATCGTGCTAGCCTGAGCGCCAAAGTCCTGTCGAATTTGATATTCCTGAAGTGCAACTACTTGTTGACGACCTAACAAAATTACTACTTACTTAGCAAGCAAAATATCTTATTTATGAACTAACCTTGTTCTAACTTTGTTGTTTGTTAATAATCCGTTGCAACGTGAGGGCTTGTGGTGACTATCCTTGCAACAACAACGACCTTCTAGTTCTGTTCGGGGGTTTTTAAGTTTTTCACTGTTGTCGTTAAAAAATTGCTCTCGCAGATTATGTAACGGTACTATGGCGAAAATGTGTTTTTGCTTTTTCATTATGGGGTTTTGGTTTCATTATATGACTTTTGCACAGTACTGTATTTGTTACATGTTGTGTTTATGAATGTTTATGAGTGTGTATGAATTAAATAAATATCTTGTAATGTTACATTTTTATGAATCAGTTACCTAGTAAAGGTGTGTTTAACTTTTCCTTGTGTACCTTGTGTTTTACCTTCTTTCTCACCTTTAGTAGTTGTAATGCATTGTGAAATACTGGTAATTTTACGCATGAAAAACCAGAAAGCATTTTGTTCCTTGAAAACTGGAGTTGTGCACCTCTGGTCCATATAGATTACCTGAGCAGAGTGGATAAGTGGAGTGAACAACTGAATAGAACAGAAGATTGTTGAAATTGGGCTATAATCTAATCTAAAATGATTACCAAATAAATAAATAGGCAGTGGCTATGGATACAGCAGGTGTCTGAAGTAAAAAGTGTATTTATAGGCCATAACCTAAACCCAATCTAAACCGAACCCTAACCCTAAACCTAAACCTATCCTTAACTTTACTGCGGACCGTACAATACATGAACACCAATGAATATGGAGTTCTATGGGCGCCACATTCATTGTATTGGTACAGCCCGCCGTATCCATAGCCACTTCCAAATAAACAAACGTGTCTGTGTGTGTGTGCAAGCGTGTGTCTGCCTAATGGTTGAAAGACATAGACTGTGCATAGACTGGGCCACCTACACCACATAATAATTATTGAGACTTGATTTGTGACTTGACCTGAAAGACTTGCGACTTGACTTGGACTTGTGCTGAAAGACTTGCGACTTGACTTGGACTTGCGCTGAAAGACTTGAGACTTGACTTGGACTTACACTGAAAGACTTAAAAACAGCTCTGTCAGCTTCTGAATCAACTTCGGATGAGCCACCGAGGACGAAGATGAAACGTTATCAGTAGCAGCTCGTGTTGTTGTACTATTCAGCTAAACACAGCGCGGCGCAGACATTACGATTGTAGCCTACTGTTAATAAACAGTTGAGAAATACATTAACTAATGGTTTGTAATTTCAAACCATTTGTTCATGTTTGAAAATACTTTGTTAATATATTTGTACATCATTAATTCATATTAACAACTACATTAGTTAATGCCAATTCATGTAACCTTATTGTTACCAGATAGTCTTTGGTAGTCAAACCAAGGGCTTTGTTCTACCCTCTATTGTCAAACTTTCAGACTGACTGCTATTGTTCTACCAGTGATGGAACAATTATTGCTGATTTTAACATACTCCTGATGTAGAGTATCGATGTAGAGTAACGCATAGCCTACAGAGCGCTGTCCATAAGTCCTTAATTGCAACTTGCAAAAACTAGGCCTGCCTTTAAAGTATTGATATCAAAATGTGGCCAAGTTACAACTATATTCAAAAGCAATGCTATCCAAACTTTCCTAAATTATTTAATGCAACTTGGCCCTGTGTTTCTTCATCTTAATCTGAAGAGATTGTGCCTCATGGAACAACATATGATTTCAATGAATGTTTTTAACAGTTGATGAATAATTACACTCCAGAAAGGATATGGTTATACTTTGTTGGCAAGTTTACTTTAGAAAATGTACAGGTTTTAAAATGTTAAGTGCTGCTACAGTTTTCTTTACAATTCACAAAAAAAAGACTTCCCCCTCTTCTCTCTCTCCTAAGCCCCTCCCACCAAATTATGCTCCAGTGCACACACAGAGACAGGGAGGGGTTTATTCTACAGGGAGGATATTTTGTTTGTAGATAGTTGCCCTGATTGGTAGCTAGCTCTATATCTCTCTCGAACCAGGGCCTGATGGTGGTCATCCAAGGCCAGACGACGGGCCAGCTGCAGGTGATCCCCAGGGGGTGACAGTCATCCCCGTCATCCCAATTTTATTGTTGGTAAATCGACTCTTTCGTTCCGGATACTGAACTGATGTTTGATATGTAATGGATATAACATGTAGGCTACAGTGTAGTTAATAGACGCAACGGCAATTATTAACGTTTATAGTGTTAATGATAAACTAAGCATTTCTCACGCTCTCACTATAAACGTTAATTTCTCACGCATAAAAATACGTTTCCATTTTAAAATTGCCACTGCAATTGCCTTTCCCTCTGTATATCTGCATCCTTTTCCTCTGTATCTTTATATTTTTTCTCTCTCCTGTATTTCCTCTATTTACCCTCTGTCTGACTTGTTTACCATTATCCTCTATATCCTCCTTTTCTCTACATGTAATCTATCACTCCCTCTCTGTATGTAGTATCTCTCTATCCTCTATCTCTCAGTGTGTGATATTAATATTTTAATTGGTTATATTAGTAGTCTGCAATGTAATTTTTACTGTCAAGAGATTGTTACAAGGTAATTTAAAAAAATTTTACATTTGGCAGTATTGGAAAGAAATGACTTGTTGTGATAGCCACGCAATAGTCAAATTTGGTCATTCATAGATGTCCCCCCCTCAAGGCCTATTCACTCTGAAATTGAATTTGAATTTGTGAGGTAGTGCACACAGGCACGACGGTGCGAGTATGGCGGCGCGGGTCTGCGACATTGAAAATCTGATTTCTCACTCTTGCTGAAATCTGAAAGTTGGCAGCCCTGGGTACGAATTAGTATAATTTAGAGCATGTTATTGATGAGGGGGAAAGGCGTTCAGGTGTAAAAAAACAAACATATAACATTACCGTAAAAAAAATAATGAAACCGTAAGAAGAAATAGGGCTGTGCTTAGACTTCATTGTGATGGCAGGTATGCCATCCGCCAAGTTACGGCTTGGCGGGGCATGCCCCATATCTATACAGCACCAAGAGTTTGGCACTTTTCAGGGTTTCCTACAGAAGTAACCACAATGACCACAGACTCTCAGCCCTTAAACACATTAACTTCTGTATGTTCTGACCTCATGTAACCACACAGCATTCAGATAGAACTTCACACATCCACACAATAAAGCCCCAAACTTGGGTTATTTTGCGGTTTTTCTCCTTCCTCTTCTGATTCTTCTTCTTCTCATTCGTCTTCCCATTTTTCCTGCCTACCCGGAGACCCTCACTATCTGCCTGCCTCCGTAACCTCAAAGAATAATTATCCCCATTGGATAACAACATCGCATACCTGCTGTCCCAAGCTCATCGCCCAATAAAAACGCTACAAACCAATTTGCACACATCACAGAACCACAGACACAACCGCTATATGGCCTTGTGTATCCCATGAAGCTGCTGTGGCCTACTGGTTACATACAGTAACACATACAGTGCCTCTCATACAGAGGATTGGGATTCAAGCCCAACAGGACACAAAATCTTTTTCGACAAAAACAATGTGCAACTGTTAAATACTTTTCATTTATTACACTGTTATTATTTTCACATTAACAAACGTATTTTTAGTGCAAAGGCAAAAGATGTTTCCAATATTAACTGTTGAATGTTTCACTTGTATTTCACTTGTACTACAGCGAAATGGTCAAAGTCAGACGGACACTCACAAATGGCCTATAGCCTATATCACGTGACTGTATCCTTTTGCTCTTCTGGTTAGCATCAAGCCTTAGAATGCGAGAGACGTGGGTTCGTACCCTGCCTGGTTGGTACTAAAGTGTAATTTCATTTTGGACTCAAACAGTGTGCACATGTTCTGGTTTTCTCATACAAGAATGTTTTTTTATTGCAAAGACACGTTTACTTGTAGCCTGTTAGTTAAACAATTCAGTCACTGGACACGGCAGTAATGCAATAGGCTAGCTAACGTTATGGGCACAGGTATCCCATGGCCATTTGTCAAGCAAAGAAAAAAGTTTCAATGCAGAATATCATCTGGTTAACATCGCGTTGTTGCATTAATGTAAAACAAAATTCAATAAATAACTGCCATTGGCTACATATTTTAATCTCACAGAAATGCCGACAAAAAACTTAGTCTGTGTGGAGCCTGCTGTGCTCTTGTGCCGCGGTCATGTCTAGACTCACTGTGGAAACCGAACCTTCAATGCTCGCCTCAGCCAACATTTCTTTATTATGTCTTCATTCATTTCTTCACTTCAGCTCTGTTCAGTTTATCCTTTTCACACATAACACAAGCCGCTGGACCACAGTGTGCGCTGGCTGAAGTGGACCCTTTTCCCTTGAGAAAAAGGATCGGGAAAAAAATAAATCGGAACATGGCGCAATAAACTTGCCGCAATAAACTTTGGAAAGAAGCACAAAGCAATGTGCAAATTTTGCCATAAAACCCTGACAGAAACATCTGGAACCACATCGAATTTCCACCGCCACATTAAAAGGAACCATCAACAAAGGTGAGTGCATAAAATTAGTTTTTACTTCTGTTGCACTGTTTTTACTTCTTTATTTCACTGCCATTGTATTAACGTTAACATACCGAGTGCCAATGTGTTAATCACCATAGCTAGCTAACGTTAGCATTGGCTAGCTTAGCTAACATTACATTACATTACAGTCATTTAGCAGATACTTTTTTCCAAAGCAACGTACAATAAGTGTATACAGAAACGTCATCAAAGTCACTACAGAACAGACAAGACAAAGCACATCCTTCCCATAATGTAGCAGCTATCCCGAGTAATGAACGTTGACTGTAGTTCACAATAAGCTGTGGGTAAATCAGGTATACTACACTTCTATTCTAAATACTATTATAAACTATAACAAACACAGGAAAACACAGGGAACTAGTACCATGAGGTCCTAGGTTAGAATATCAGTCAAGGTGGAGTCTGAAGAGGTGTGTCTTCAGGCCTCGACGGAACGCAGGCAGGGTTCGAGTAGAACGTAGGAAAATGGGAAGTTCATTCCACCACTGAGGAGCTAGGGTGGAAAAGCTCCGCAATCTTGTATGGCATGAAGAGGAGCTCTGTCTTGTCAAGGTTGAGCTTCAGGTGATGGGTAGCCATCCACTCAGAGATCTCAGTCAGACAAGCAGATATCCTCTCCTTAACCTGTGGGGTAGAGGGAGGGAAAGAGAGGAAGAGTTGAGTATCATCAGCATAGCTATGGTATGAGAAGCCATGTGAATTCATTACTGAACCAAGAGACTTAGTATACATAGAGAACAGCAGAGGACCCAGTACAGATCCCTGCGGGACTCCTGTTGACAGGATGGGGTGCAGAGATGGAACCCCTCCAGGAGACTTGGTAGGATCTATCAGTGAGATACGATACAAACCAAGAGAGGGCAGTCCCAGAAATGCCCATCTCAGCGAGTGTGGAGATCAGGAGTTTGTGGTTGACGATGTTGAATGCCGCAGACAGGTCAAGGAGAATCAGAACAGAGGAGAGGGAGGAGGCTCTAGCAGTGGCGAGTGCCTCCGTCACGGCCAGGAGAGCAGTTTCAGTGGAATGGCCGGTTCTGAAGCCGGACTGATGCGGGTCAAGCAGGTTGTTCTGGTGGAAAAAAACAGACAGTTAAGGACAGCACGTTCAAGAGTTTTGCATAGGAAGGGCAAGAGAGATACAGGACGGTAGTTCCTGATATCAGAGGGGTCCAAGCTAACGTGTGGTTTCCTTATGAAATTAGCAACTCGTACAGCCTTCTAGCTATCTAGCTAATGTAGCCTACTGACATTACGTTACTCAGTGGGTTTGATTTAACGTTAGCCTACAGCCGGATGAAGTAACGTTAGGTCCATATTATTAGTAATACAGCTAGGCTATATTAGGCTAAGCAGGTCAGCCGCTCAGCGCTGATTTATTCTTAGCTAGCTAACGTCACGTTATACTAGCTAACGTTGTAATATTAGCTATAGTGCGAAGCAGGTCAGTGGCTCAGCGCTGATCACATTCGGTTGATTTATTCTTAGCTAGCTAACATTATGTTAACATAACAATATCTTGTCCAGTTCACCGTAATCTAACGTCAACCCACTGAGTGATGGCAAGTTGGCAAATTAACTTGCCAAGTGCAATATGTTAGTCACTAACCATTTGTCATGACAGACTGAGCAGGTACAGCCAGCAACACTGCTATTGAGATTTACCTTTCTATGGAGACAAATCAATACACCATGACCTGCTGATCATATCTGTAAAGTAAAACTGCTGAAATACGATTAATTCATTAAAATAAAAAACATTCAACTTTCAATAAAAGAACCAAATTGTTAAGCAGAATTGATATTGGGACTGTAAATATTAATATTATCTAACCCCACATTCTACTCAGCACAAGCTCTCATATCCTTAATAGCTATTTGGTTTTCCTATTGTTTTGTTCACTCGGTTTATGATTTGGTTTACCTTGAATTTTTATTGCTCAATGGATAAGACTCTGATTTTTATATTTTTTATCTACTTTACAGGTTCAATGACTATAAAACTGGACCTGGAAGATCAACTTCAGAGACGACCTCACTGCCAAGTGTGGTGTCTTATTTCACACAGAGGGTGCAGGTCTACAACCCAAACTCATCTCGACAGCAGGCCATTAACAACGCCATAGTGTGTGATTTAATTATTGGCTGCTGTCTGCCACTGTCACTGTGAGAAAATGAGAGATTCAGGCATTTTTTGAACATTATGGACGAACGATACACCCATGTTTCAAGAGGCACCATAACAAACAAAAACATTCCCCATTTGGTAGACAAAGTTAAAGCACATATTAAACTATTAAACATATTAAAAAATTAGAGAGCCAGGATTCAATATCCGTGACAGCAGACATATGGTCTGACCGCACCCTATGCTCATTTTTGGGTGTTACTGCACATGTATGCAGCAGGAGTCAAGGTGCCTACGCGCTCCACTCCTACCTATTAGATTGTCGCCGTTTCACAGGTCATCATTCAGGGGGAAATTTGATGCAGCATTTGATGATATCACAGATGAATTTGCTATTAGTGACAAAATGAACTTCATAATAACACATAACGCTGCAAATATGAAGCACGCTTTTAAAGTTCAAATGCCGCAGCTAGATGATGTGCAGGACAGTGAAGAAGAAATTGCAGACCTTGACGATGAAGATGTATGGGAGGACTTGGAGGATCAAGAGGGCAGTGTGGACATCACCTTGAGTCAGTCCAGACAACGTTTGTCATGTTTCGCCCACTCTCTCCAGCTTGTTATTGGAGATGGAATGAAAGAAGCAAAGTTTCTGTCCCTTGCAATAGCTAAGAGTTCTGTAGGAAACCCTGAAAAGTGGCAAACTCTTGGTGCTGTATAGTTATGCGGCATGCCCTGCCAAGCTGTAACTTTGCCGATGGCATACCTGTCATCCAAATATTTGTATCTCTGTAGCGCCACCACGTGGCTCTATTGGGTTAAAACTGCAGGCCTCAAGTCTTGATGTGACTCTAAATAGACCTACCAAGTTTCATAACTTTCTATCAAACGGAATTGGAATTGGAAATTCACTGGAAATTCATTGGCTCGTCATTCAGCCATTGTTTGAAGGAGGGCTTAGGAAAGTAATGCATGTATGCAGGGGTGGTAAGTAACGAAGTAAAAATACTTCGTTACATTACTTAAGTATTTTTTTCGGGGATCTCTACTTTACTTGAGTATGTTTTATTTGCTCCTACTTTCACTCTTACTCGACTACAATTTTTTAAAAAATGTTTTACTTTTTACTCCGATACATTTCCCCATGCCCCCTCCCAAGTATTCGTTACATTTCCAATCCGATGAAAAAAAATGTTTCCTTTTTAAAAGAAAGCATGCAAACTCAATTTGCCAGCATACGGCCCGCTCGCTCAGCAGCACGTCATCGTCATTGCTACTGGAAGAAGATGGCAGAAGCAGCAGGTGAAGATGCTCTCGCTGCCACCAGCAATGATGAAACGGACAGGGATCACCCATGGCCATATCTTAAGGATATGTTCGAATTCACCGAAGTCAAGGGAGATTCTTATCGGCTGAAATGTCTTCTTTGCCTTCCACGGGTGAACAAAATTTGGGCATTCAAAAATTCACCCTCAAATTTGAGAAAACATATTGAGGTGAGCTAACTTTAATGTTACTATGTGCATTCATTGAGCTAACGTTAGCTGACGACATGATACAGAGCTAGCTAAGCTAACGTTAATCACGTCTCCACCACCACTCCAAAGTCAGGCAACGTTAACGTTAGCTATCGATAACGTAACGTTATAAAGAAACAGTCGGTCGGATATGAATATGATAACGTAGCTAGCTAACGAAATTAAATGCAACGTTAGCGGTATCATCAGGGTGGGATGGATAATTTTGGACTGAAGAGTGAGAAACGTTAGCTAACTTGGCTATCACTGCATTGATAACTTGGACATCCTCGCCATGTCAAATTGCTGGCAACCCTTACAAAAAATACTGCAGTTCAACTGCAGTTGTAATGATTACAGTATAACTGCACTTCAATATTACTGTAGTTGTTGTAATACTATAATGATTGATTACAGTATTATGCAATGTTTTGGACATGAAAAAACTTTTTCACTGCAGTTCTTTTTTTTTGTAAGGGAAGCCACATTAAGATTGTTATTGAGAAATTATGTTTAACAGTTTTATATTTAGGAAAATACACATTTATAAATTATATTTCTCTTTCTTGCAGAGAAAGCATCCCCATCAGTTAGAGAGTTACTCTAAATTGACTCAGTCACAGCAACTCACAGAAGAGAAAGCTCACGAAACACCTCCTGCCAGTACTACCAAGCAGCTCAAACTGGATATGTCTAGCAAGCGAGTGTCACAAGTGACCATAAACAAAGCAGTAATTAAGTATGTCATTGAAGGCCTTCAACCATTCAGTGTGGTGAACCTACAAGCATTCAAAGACCTGATCCAGGACCTCCAGCCCAATGCCACCATCATGTCACGTCCCACTCTATGGTCAAGTATAGCCGAAGCTACCAAAACTATGAAGAAGAAAGTGATTGCGGCAATGAGGGAGGTGGAATACATCGCAACCACCACAGACTGCTGGACCGCCAGGAGGCGCAGCTTCATGGGCGTAACAGCTCACTGGCTTGATCCTGACAGTTTAGACAGGCGCTCAGCAGCCCTAGCATGTAGGCAGTTAAAAGGCTCTCACACGTTTGACGTTTTAGCTGGTGCATTAAATGACATCCATGCAGAATACCAGATTCGTGACAAGATCGTTACAACAACGACTGACAATGGTTCAAATTTTATAAAAGCATTCCACGTCTATGGAGCCCAACAAGATGAAAACAACAATGTGACTGACACTGAAGAAGCAAGCTGCTCAGGTGAGGAAGATGAGGAGGAAGAGGGTGAAGTTAACTTCCAAGAAGTGACAAGTGTGCTTGATGAAGGCGATGGCATTGAGTATCATTTACCCAAGCATCAGCGTTGCGCATGCCACCTTCTTAATCTGGTGTCAACAGCAGATGAGACCTACAAAAAAGTGTCCAGATCCTCATTTTCAAAGTGCCAGGCACTATGGAACAAGAGTGCGCGATCCGCTACTGCTGCAGAAACCATCGAAGATGCATGCAAACTTCAGCTAATACGGCCCAATGCAACTAGATGGAACTCGATGTTATTCGCAGTGGAGAGAATAGTGAGGATCGTCAAAGAACAAGGAGAGGGAGCCATCCGAGATGTCTGCGCATCATTCAAAATTCCAATGTGAGTACTGTTTACCGATATTTTTTACTACACACTCACTAATTCATTACAACTTCCCCACTCATAACTACTTAAAACTTAACTACCCTAGTACAGTAACCCCACCCACTCACTGAAACTACCCCACACTAATCAACCCAATACAACTGCCCCACTCTAAACATCCTAAAGCCCTAACTGAACATTGTATACCATTCTAAAGCTACTACCTAATATTGGATTCAACTATCTCACTATGACTACCTCAGACTGAATTGAAACGTTTTGTGTGTCACAGGCTCAATCCATCAGAATTGGCCTTCTTAGCAGAATACTCAGCAACCATGAGTCCAGTGGCCAAGGCTATCGATATTCTGCAGGCTGAAACCAACATACAGATGGGATGGCTTCTTCCCACTCTGACTCAGCTGAAGACAAAACTGCACAAGAAACCTCAAAAGAACTTGAGGGATATCTGGCATGCTCTGCTGACCACACCAGTCTGCTGAAGACATTCCCCTCCGTCTGTAAGGTGTCGATCAAGTTAAACATGCCTTTCCTGCCTCAGCTGCGTGTGAAAGGCTGTTTAGTATTGCAGGGCTTCTATTTAGCCCTAGGAGAGCAAGGATGGACTCCAGCAATTTTGAAAATCAGCTTCTGCTGAAGCTGAACAGAAGCTTTTACAGCCTTAAATAGTAACCCGTCTTACAAATGTGCTAGCCAGTCAGATTCTGTGTAAAGAGAGAGAGCCTAAGAGTTTATTTTGAAGATATTTCAACTTAAAGGGATGGTTCACGCTCATTGCACAATTCTCTAATAGTTGTCTTACCTTGTATCTTTTACCTCTTAACTTCTGCTGCTTTCATGCAGATGTTAGTTTCATAATGTAATTTCAGGGTCACACACTTTAGCGCCTAGTAGGAAAGACAGTTATTACAGAATTATGCAAAACTAAACAATGTGATTTGTGTCTGCTGCTACTGTGAGTTCAGCCCCTATACTGTGTTAAGGTGCCAGGCATATTCTGTGTAGCCTAGCCTGAGAGTTTATTTTGAAGATATTTCAACTTAAAGGGAGGGATGGTTCACCCTCATTGCACAAGTCTCTAATAGTTGTCTTATTGTCCCTTATGATTGCAAATCTTATTGGCAGTGTAATCTTATCACTTATTTTATTTATTTTATTTGCAGTGTTCTGATCTGCAGGATTGTACTACTATAGGATTTCACAGAGCATGCAAGTCAATGCACTCCTGTCCTCTTGGCTCTCACACACACGCACACACACACACACACACACACACACACACAGTTAAATAAGGGGGTGGAGGATTGACTGTAGATCTGTCTCTGTTTGTTGTCAATTGTCATTCATATTCAATTAAAACATTGCATATCACTCCCACAACAATTGGTCTGCTTATTTATGGCTATTTACAATTAATTTACTTTTTACTTCTGGTACTTAAGTACATTTTAAATCGGATACTTTTGTACTTTTACTCAAGTGGTGTTTGAATGGGGGACTTTCTACTTTTACTGGAGTCATTTTTTTATTAAGTATCTATACTTTTACTCGAGTATAACTTTTGAGTACTTTTACCACCCCTGCATGTATGAAGGCACATTAGTTAAGTCCAGCAATCCACGAGAAGTGCATTGTGAAGCAGCAAGGCAGCATTTATTAGCAGCAAGCTTAGCAATGCATGAGAGCTGTGAGGCTCGAGAATGCAGGACTTATCGATCCCAATATTGCTAATCGGAAATAGACAGCGGAACTCTCCCAAAACCAGCTTGAGATGGTCCTACCTGGCTGTGCTATGTGTCTAGTGGAGCACCCACGATACAACTGGGCTGATATCCCACTTGTCTAAGAGACAATGTGATGAAATGCAATGCAATTGCTTTTCTGGATCGACCTAGTTATTCAAATTTTTTATGTGAACCTTGCTCTGTGAGGCCAGGCAGAGCTGCGCCGTATGGCTTTACCTTTACCTTCCCTCTGCCCATGATGAACAAACTTGCCTCAAAGAACCATAAAGTCAGCCATATTGGATTTTCCGCTAGCACTTTTTGTAAAACACTTAAAATGGTACTCCTCCTACAACATTCAACCAATTTGCACGTAACTTGGTGTCTGCACTCAGGTCATGGGCCTTCCTTAATGCATTACTTTTCTAAGGCATAGGTCAAGAAATGGCCAAAATACAAGCCAATGAATTTTCAGTGGGCGTGGCTTATCACAAAAATGCTAATAATTTCAAAACCATTTGACAGAATGTTATCGCACTTGTTAGGTCTCTTAACAGTAATATCAGGACTTGACCTCTGTAGTTTCAACCCAATCAAGAGCGCTATAGAGATCCAAATGTAAGAAAATATTTTAAAATTCACTAAAAATCATTGACACGCCCACTGTCGACACCCCGTTTGATCTAGAGTCACAAAATTTGGTGTACAAGTCCCGCTGCTCATGCCCAACAAATTTGTCTCATGGAACCATAAGGTCTTCGATTTTCCACTAATTAGCATTTTTTGTATAACACTTAAAATGCTACTCCTCCTATAGGATTTGACCAATTTTGGCTTATCACAAAAATGCTAGTAATTCTAAAATCGTTTGACTTAAAGTTTTGAAACTTGGTGGGTTGATTGAGAGTTAGATCCAGACTTGAGCCCTGCAGTTTTAATCCAATGAATCCACGTGGTGGTGCTATAGAAATACATATGCTGGCATGGCAGGTATGCCATCTGCCAAGTACACTATGCTTAACAGGCTGTCTACCTACCTTACTAACTGTGAAAGTTCCTGTAGCTTAGTGATTAAGGCATTATACTGCTATGTACTAGGTTGGTGGTTCGATCCCCACCTGTTCCTAACATTTTTTTTGAGGCACACAATGTGCACGTCATGCTAAGAATGTTCTTTTAACATAAAACAAGTTATTTTTATTGCAAAGGCTAAGAAATTTCACAATATTAACTGTTAACTGTTTGAATTATGAAGTCAGTAAGCCAACACAAATTTGATACCGCAACACAAAAGTCTTATTTGGCCTGCATATGTCTGTTAACCTGCTTTGGCCTAGTGGTTACAATCTTGGCTTTCTATGCGTGAGGTCAGTGTTTTGATTCCTGCTTGGTCCCAATGGCTGTTAATGTTTGGCAAAATTATTGTGCAAATGCTATGCTACTTTTAATGTTCTTTTCACAGTAACAAACCCCTTTTTATTGCACAGGTTAAGAAATTTAACAGTATTAACTGTTCACTGTTTCACTTAAAATACGTAAAAGGCCGCCGACATGGTCCAGTAGCTTACAATAGTACCAACCAACGAAAGATTTACCGCAGGTCACGTTTACGCAGTTGGCTATGGGAACAAGTATCCATTTGTCAGACACCGAAAATAAAGTTTTCACGCAAAATATGATCTGATATAGAGCTCGTTGTTGCAGTAATGTAAAACGTAAATTCATAACTCTACCATTGGCTACATGTTTTACCATGTTTTTTACCATTCCAACTAACATTTCTTTTCAGTCTAGTCTCAATCTCACAGAAAAACATCTGTCTATGTGTAGGCCTACATATGTTGTCCTGTTGCGGTTTAGCAGGCAAGATTTCTTGATTCATTTGCAACACAGAGTATGTGCACTTCAGCTCTGTTCGGGTTATGGTTTTCACACATAACACAATGTCACCATAAAAATGAAGTAGGCTACTAGGAAAATGAAGAATTTACGATAATATGCAAGCCCTTATGGGATCGGGTTTAGATACCATCAACAATGGCAAAAGCCCTGATTAGAAACAAATATTTGCTTTTTGGGTCAACCCCGTCTAGAGTTGTCGACCATTTTGTAGTCTCTGTGTTTGACAAATATTGCTCATGCTGCTTGGTCCCCGGGAATCGCTGGTTGAAGCTATATTTTATTTTGTTATTTTATGTATTTATTTATTTAATTATTAAATTAGTTTATTTATTTATTTTATTATTATTATTTTATTTTTTTTAGTTGAAACCGGCTACACTGCAGCCGTATTGCTTTACTTTCTGCATAAGAAATTAACCCTGATATCCACCAGATATGAGATACAAAGTAGCAAGGCAGCATTTATTAGCAGCAGCTTTACAATGAATCAGCGCTCATGAACCTGCCAGCATGCAGGACTTTGATTTGTTAAAATGAATATCGAACTTGAGCACAGACGTCCGATGCGGGGAGACTTCAGAGTCTTTCAAAATTGAGCATCGGCTATTTAGCTATATTGGATTTTGTTTGCCAGATCCCGCCCACTTCTGAATTCTGTTTAGATCTGGTATCATTTTATTTATACCTCAGAACGGAATCGGATTATGATAAACAATGGTTAGCAATGGAGGTGAACCATTTAATGACAGTTATGTTTGCTCCTGAGGGGGCGAAAAACCACAAAAAACCTCCCGTCAACAGAGTGTGCCGAATAGCTAACCGGCTGCCAGCCCAAGTGCTTAACGGAGGAAAAAATGGAATTCCCTCCCTGTCCCCTAGCGGCGACAAAGATTACAACTTAGGAGTGAGTCCATCTTACCTTGTTATGATATGAATGTAAAACTTTAATTAAATTCAATTGCACGCTGAAGGCACGGTACGATCCTCCTTCAAAATTTCCAAATTCCAACTAACTCTTTGAAGCAGCACCTAAGCGAAAGGAGTGTGCTTTGTAGAGGTCAGCAGTTCACAGAGTTCCACAGCCTTGCGGAAGCCAGACCATATCGTGGGCTTACCACCATTGTTGATGAAATGGGAGTTGCTCGGAGAAGGCTTGAAGACCGGCTTGCCTGCAGCCCAAACTAATGCTGCTTTTAGCCATGAATATGGACAAAGTGCCTGATGTCGCCCTTTGCAGAAGCTGAGGAAGAGCAGTTTTTTTTTTTTTTTTTTGCTGATGCCAATGTGTTGCACAAAAATTGGAGCCTTGTTATGGAACAAGGCTAGGGAGTGAGAGACATGAAATGAAGCCGTCAATCCGGCTCCAAAGCTGATGTGCAAATGCGATTCCCCAAAATAACGTGACTGTCTGGACCTCATCAAGTCAAGGTAACATTTGTTATAAAATAAAACAAGTCCATAGCTAGGGCTAGGGCCACCGCAGTGGTGCAGCGGGCTAAGGTGCAGACCTTGTCTGTGCGGTTGCGCCCCGAGGATGGGGGGCTCGATCCCCGGTCCTACCAGATCCGAGCACGGCCGGCGGCCGCTCCCGGTGGGGGGAGGGGCTCGGAGAGAATCGCTGTGCACAGAACGACCCTGGGCGAGTTGGAATCACAGTCAGGAGCTCGAGGAGTCGTGCCCTGAAGAGGACGTGGCGCGGTGATTCTCTAGCAGCTGCTACAAGGGGGGAATTTAATTAGAATAGGGGTTCAATTGGCTACCAGAATTGGGAGAAAATGGTAAACAAATTAAAAAATAAAACAAGTCCATAGCTATTAACATCGGAAAATAACACCGTCAGTGATGGCCAGCCACATAGTAACAGCGCTGGACAACAATGTATTGTATGTTAAATGACCTAGAACTACGACAGTATTCAAATTTTGTTACTCCAAAGCATTCTCTGTTACCTGTTCATAATGTAGGCTACATGGAACATCTTTCCAGAAAACTCACAGGAAAGTAGTTTAAATAGTGAATCTTCGGTCTAAGGTTACCTATAGCTTATTTGCCTGCATTACATAAACCCAGAGCTAAAACACTCAATAGCTTTTCGGGAAATTATTCCCTGTACGCTACGAACAGGTAACAGCTTAGTTATAGGCCTCTCTAGCTGTGGAGCAATACATCGTTGTAATACATCGTTGTCCAGCACTGTTACTATGTTATAATGACGCTGATAATCTAGCAACGTCAGCATTAGTTTTAAAAGCTTTTGAAACATGTTCCTCATCCTATAGCTAACTGCACTGGGAAAGTTTTGGCTTTGCTAGCAAACATAGCTAATGGCTAACAAGTAGCCTACAAAAATGACATTTTAACTTAATTGTATATGTTTAATATTCTGTATCGGCATGTTGGTCAATACAAAAGCATTTCATACTGAAAAACGGGAGGTCATTGTTGATTTTCCGATATGGAACCAGGGTGAGAAATGCGTGGCCTAGCTACGTGTTACAGACTTCTGGCTAGGCTGACTAATGTTTTCACAATAGGTACCTGATACATGCACAGTAGTTTTGGGCTATATATCTGCTCTCACTACAGGTGGAAAGTTGGCTGAGCTCATTTTCTACAAACCAAACATCATTTTTTGTCATGGTTTCTAGCAGCCTCTGCTGTTTCTGCGTTCGGTTTTCCTTTTGGCGTCGTCGGGACGCTCTATCGGATTTTTTCCGCCTCCATTCCGGTATTCACGTTTTGCTTGACAATTATTCTCTGCACCTGTTTTGCATTTCCTGTCGGCTATAAATGCTGCAGGATTTCCGCATTTCCGCACTTCGATATTGTCTTTGCTATGTTGACAACAAAGTTGGTAAAAGTAAGGTAAAAGATTTGGTCGCTGCATTTCTGGTTCGTATGAATAGGAAACGCAGCAAGTCCGGTTTAGAGTTAGGAGAAAGATTTATTTTAGTCTTTTTCTTTCCTTTCTCTCCTTATCCTTTGTACTCTCCTGCCAGTTACCTTTTTGTTCAGCTCATTTTCACCTAGAGCTGTAGGTAACAGGTTCTAGTTTCATTTTCTTTCTCTCGCTCGTTTTTACAGGGCGCTTCTTTTGTTTTGTTTTGTTTCACTACCTGGTTACGCCTAATAATTTAGTGCGTGAGGTTTGTTTTGTTAGTTATTCTCGCTGTTTATCGAGATCGCCTCAGTTTTTGGAGGTTGCTTTACTTGCTTTACTTTACTGGTTGCCTTGTGCTAGGGAACTTTTGCTCCCGATCCTGTGTTATCCCAGTCCTGGTGCGGCTAATTCCGCGTTTTGTGGCGTATCTTTCTAAATACGTTTTTTTAGAAATCCTTTTCGGTCGCGTTTGGTTCTCCGAACCTATCACTCCCCCTTACAATTTTTGGGTGGAATTACCCTTTAACCCCTTCGCACAGATGGCAAATTTGGTCAATTCTCATCTATTTAGGGGGTGCTCTGTTTAAGGCTTTATAACTCCAGGTGTGTGAGCATCACATAAACTTGGGAAATGGCTTAAATGAAACAAGACAGGTGTACCATTTACAATACAAACTTAAATTTGTTTATTTTTTATAATTTAAGTCAAAATAAAGTGCCACCACAGCCCTGCCCACTTCCGGTTTTTATCCGAATACAGATACAGATAATGTTGATGGGCCAACAGATACAGATACAGATAGTGGCATCACTGCACACCCGTACTCTACAGTATGTATACTTTTGCCCTGGGATTGCATTTTTCTGTAGTTTTCTTTTTATATTGTGGAGTGAGGTTTGGTCAATTTTATTCAGAATTAATTAAGTTCAACACTCAATTAGAATTCTATACGTCAGTAGAGCCCAACTTAGTGAAATAACGTAGACACAACAATGGGTTGGAAAAATGACTTGTTTTATTGGCTACAACTATGAATATGTGAATAATAGAAAGAATAATTGATATTACATTCTATTACTTCATCTTAATCAGAGAATATGATAATTATGTGATGGCTAAATATAGAAGCTAACAGTCCTACCATTACAAAGGTTAGTTTGTGTTATGGGTTAATGACACGCTTAACCAAATTTTGTGGTTAGCTCGTTTTATCAGTCTCATACATATATAGGGAATATTAATTTAATTAATACACGAGGCACCAGAATGTAGCGACCAGGTACGAGTCTGATAGCAGTGAGCAAGATGATCAGTAACATGATCTCTCAATCATCAGAGTCCTTAGCTACGCGGGGCACCAAAAATGTAGGGGACATACCTCTATTTATACACGGGGCGTCACTTATGTACTGCGATACGCCACTACCATCCTTATACAACTGGTGGCGTGGTTTTGTATAATAAATCAGTCTCATAAAATTTATATATTCTCAAAAGAGAATATACTAACTAAAAATGGGTAACTTGAATTAATAATTAAATTAATTACCAATAAAATTACACATTAATAATTGTCTTAGCAAAATCACAATATCATGTACTCAGTTGATACCGAATTAATATAAATGATCCAGCTAGAAGGTGAAGGCATTTTGGGGAATCCCTGCGATTAGCATTGGCTGATTCAGTTCAACACAAGAGCAACATTAATACAGGCAATCTTGGATAAATGTAATAGTTTATTGAACACAAAGTACCAAACAGAGCAAGGCACGATTCACTACTATAATGTACAACAATGTGTGTGTGTGTGTGTGTGTGTGTGTGTGTGTGTGTGTGTGTGTGTGTGTCGCGTTGGGCATGTGTGGAATTTCCATGTTCTCCTACGTGTGGGGGTTGCCACGGACACGTGTTCAATGAGAACAAAGAAACTAAGATGGAGGGAGGTTTGAAACTAGCTTTTGCTGGGGCTAGCTAATGGCGGCGCATGAACCATACCACACACATAAGGGATAGCCGTAAGCTTAAATGCGTGTGCGTTGAGATCAGTGTGCAGTGTTAATATTACGGCTGGTTAGTGTTTAAAGATAGATCGCATGCAAGATACGCTCTGTGCGTGGATGCATTAAACCTAACGCAGCGTGGTGGATGGCATAAAACCATCCAAAGTAAAACGGTAACACAAAACTTTTACAGAACACACATTAACCTTTCAATAGCAGTTACATACATCCAGTCACAAACATGTTTCTTTTGCTAACTAATATGCTATTGCCCATGTTACAGCCTTACTTGAAGTAAAGTCCGTTAAATAGGTTCCTCCGTTGGATCGCACACTCACGATGAAAAGGGGAAATCCGGTCGCCCTTTTCCAGTGTTGGCGAGTTTGCAGGGTTGTGATAGATAGGGGAATTGGCCGCCTCATCTTGGGTCCCTGGAACAGGTTTCTTTCGTCGTTCATAGGGGATAATGGAACCGCTCGCATTATCTCTCCCGAACTATGCAGCGCCATCCTACTGCAGACCGCTTGCCTCTTTGGGGGACTCACTGGCGGTGCTCTGCTACAGGATCAGTGGCTGCGTGGTCCGCTTGTTGGTTCTTCTTGACCACTGGGTGCTCGCGTTGCCTCCTTGCGCCTCGTCTCCGGTCCTCCGTGGCCGATAGCCGGGGGTAGATGAGCCCGCCTCGCTCGGTTGGGTCGGCGCCACGGGCTGCCGATGCTTCCTGTAGAGCGAGGGCTCGGACCCCGGGCATGCTCCGGCCTCACGGGCCCAGAGACGAGACACGTTCAGCGGACAACTGGCAACAATGAACCAACAATGAAACATAGATGGACCAGCTATTTGCAGTCACCTCAGTGTGTGTGTGTGTGTGTGTGTGTGTGTGTTAAATTTGGATCTCCCCTCTCCTTCTCAACAGAGGAGGGGGTGTTCCTACCCAAACAGGCGCCTGATCGATCAAGCAGTCTGTGTTCATCTCAGAGTCACATGAAGAATTTGGACAGACACTCCATTGTGCCTCAGTTGATCAGGAGTGTTAATTGTGAATGACTCCGCAGGAGGCCCAGTCTCATGATCAGAAAGCCAGAGTCCCAAAATGTCCCTGTGTAACCATTACAAATGTTCCTATTCATAATGACTCCAAGGAAAAATTTTACATTAATCTACCACATATCAGCGCACAGAAAATTGGAATGAGCATTTTCCATGCCCTAAGTGACAAGTATATATGCTATATCCTATATTATGTACAATAACATGAAAATAAAATAGTATTCCACCATCTGCAAAATGCTGCCAAATGTTCTTCAATGAACATCGGTAGCCTACATCAAAAATAAATCGCACAAAACTCCAATAAAAGCACAACGGAGCAAAACGGTCTCCTTAAAAACCTAGATCTATCATACTGGCTAAAACTTTAAAAGGGCGAAAATAAACCGCACACAAAACAGCACAAATAATGCCAAAAATACACCACAGTACAAACAACAATCAACAATCAATATCGAAGCCCCGAAAGAAGGAAACGGAAGGCTTAAATAGCTCTCAAGGTGACCACGCGCAGGTGTGGATGCTAACAGAAGCTCCGCAATCTAAGCAGGGTGGAGCAAGCAGCTACCAAAAGGGCAGCGCCCTCGCGTGGCCACTGAGGAAAACGACCGCATAGGGAAAAAGGGTTAAAAACCATGACAGGCCTACAATAAATTTTTCAAAGCACAAAATAAGATGTGGCATATACCGCTGCTAAGGTTATAATGTACTCTATTTGATAAAAGAGCAATTAAACAAACCAGAATGAACTGTAATGAATGAGACGGGCTTGCAGGGCATGGGGGGTATTATGAGTCCACGTTTCAGATAGTGTAATAGCGATATAAAGTGCTGTATATTTCTCAAACAGATTGTACCAGACAATAAATGACCACTGAATTTTGAAAGGAACATCTCTATCTGTAAAACCAATGGTAGGATTGTATATTTATTTCATATTTAGTAGCAGATATTCATTGTAGAATATGTAGTACAATGAGACAATAATTTCACGTTTATTTTGCATTTCAGTGAGCAGGGCTTTTCACAGCGTTTTTGGCATACGATCAGGCTATTGTTGGGTTTATCTTGTTGCTATGACGGAATTCTAATTTTATATGATGCATAAATGTATTTATGAACTCACACAAAGATGCTATTGTCCACTATGTCACGCATGGGCATAGACTGGGTGGGGGGTGCTTGTTAAATGGACTTGCTACGGGAAAATAGTGACACTTAGAAACTATTCAGCAGATTGTCACGAATTGTCTACCAATAAAGTTAAAACACAGAGTTTGTGATTTCCACTAATAGTTTGGCTGCAGGAGCAACAAATGTTTCAGTTGAGCAAAATGGTGGCGCCGGCGTCATTATCACTATGCATTTACACAAAGGGGTTAAGATTGTATTGTTTGTTTATAAAGCACTAAGGGGTCGATTTACTTACATCCCAAATAAGGGGTGTTATTTTGCGGGTGCAGCCAAAGTATTTGCTCGCGTCAAACATTTCACACTTTGTGGGTGATCAACTAAGAGTCATTATGCAAATTACTCCCAGCTGCAAACAGCCATATTTAAATGAGAGATTTCGCGTGTTTAGAATGGTTATACTGTAAGGAAATGGTGAATAGACTTGCAACAATGTTGTTTTTATCATATTTTTTTTGTGTAGGGTATAGCCTAGGCTACTGTTACACTGAACGAGCTGGCAGTTAATTACAAACGGTTTCATTGTATGTCACTTAGTTTTTGCCAGGAGTTACCCATGCTTACTAGCACTAAGCCTACTCATGCCGTAAGTGTCACGTAAAATCACATTTGCCATTTGATCGTGGGTTTTATTTTCATAAAGTTTTGATTTGCTTGTTATTCACTGTTAGTTATAATAGACATTGTACTGCTTGTTTGATTCAAATACTAGTTACTCCTGTATTCTGTAACACGATTTGCTTCATGATTTAAAAAACAATATTCTCACTGTTCATGATGTAGCCAATGTAGTATGTAGGCTATCCATGAATTCTCTTCTTGTGTATTTTGAGCTTTAGCTAGAATGGGCCAGTTAATTAGCCCCATTGTTATGCAATCATTCAGAATGGTCAGTTATGGATATTCCAAACACACCCGTAGGCTATGTGTCTTGCTACAATGACAGCCGTCATTTTATCACGAAATAACGTAGGGATGCCCATATTTGAATATTCATTCAGAATATTAACCCGCAAAAATTTGAAATTAATGTATCTTTCAATTTTAGCACACACAATCCTCTTTACACCTCGTTGGTTTATCACCTCAGACGATTTTTTGCGGGTGGTTTTACACATGTTTTTGTACATGCAAACCTTTAGTAAATCGACCCCTAAATGGTTTGGCCCCTCACTATTTGTGATGTTCTTCACCCCTATTCCACGCCCAGGTCACTGAGGTCCTCCACCCAACCGTTGCTTTCTGTTCCCCGGTCTTGGTTAAAGCTGAAGGGTGACTGGGCCTTTGCTGTGGCCGCCCCGAGACTGTGGAACAGTTTGCCTCTCCTCATTAGGTCTACACCCTCCATAAATACATTTAAATCTCATCTTAAATCGCATCTATTCTCACTTGCTTTTTATCCCACGTGAAATCTGTCATTGTTTTTGTGTATTCGGTGTATTATTGCCTTGTTTTTGTGTCTGTTTTAAAAGTTTTATCCTTTGTCATTGTTATCCATGTATTTATTAATTGTACAGCACTTTGGTTGACGGTAGTCTTTTTAAATGTGCTTTAGAAATAAAATTGACTTGACTTTTGACAACTGAAAGACAAAAAAATCAGTCGTTATGTGTGGGGTCTCCCACATTTTCAATATCGGTTCGGATTTGAGAAGTCCTGTGTGCACCAGGCATAAGATATTTTTTACACCTGTCGGACACTGGTGGACCAAATATTCCCAATATTTAACAAAATTTCACATATTTACGCAACGATTTGAATTTTGAAATTGAGGTGAATTGCAGATTTGTTCTTCAGGAATGCAATTCTTAAAGGGTAATTCCACCGGAAAATGATGTTTGGTTTGTAGAAAAGTAGCCTTCCGCCTGATTAAAATGAGCTCTCAACCAACTGTCTACCTGTTGTGAGAGCAGAGATATAGCTCCAAAGTATTGCGCATGTACCCTTTACTGTGAACTACAACGGCCAAGAGCATTTAACGCCAGTCACAGGTTGCCGGAGCGGAGGCCGAGGTGCTGGGCTGGGCATTTTACTGCTACTGCAGCGTCTCTTTGAGACTAGAGAGGCCACGTTACTCGCTGGCAAGTTAGCCACTAATGTAACAGTTCTACTGAAAAAATACCACCACCATTAGCTGAGTCTCCAGAAAAATGGGGGAAATACGGACATTAATTTAGGAAAGCAAAGCCCTTCATTTAGCCTATCTACTTTTGGTATTGTGAAAACGTATTAGCTAGCCTCGCCAGAAGTCTGCAACACTTAACGTTACCTACGTATGGTGACTACCGCAATGGCAACTGAAATGGAAATGTTTGCTGCAATGAGTGGTACCGGGGCACACCGAAACAGTCCTGGATTGGCATCGCGTTCACCTACGGATCCGGCCGTGTATTCGGGCTCAAAACAGAAAGCCTTCCAACCTTGCAGGAAAATACGCACTGTAAACCCCAATAGTATAGCACACAATAGAGTGCATTATAAAAAAACCTTGAAATAGTTAATACAACATTAAACAATCAAGTACAGTGAACTAAAGTGGGTGGTTTGATTATCAATTAGGCTACTCTAATTTTTTTAGTTCAGAGTGCTGCTAGATGTTACTCTATTTTCATAATTAAACTCACACACGTGACTTGACATTTCCTGCGTAATGACACACTCGCCCAGTTATTGGTTAAAATCAAGGTACTCTGAAAATTTTAAGAAAAGATGATGCCGGGAAAACCAATTTAGTAAACGATGAGAAAATGCAATGCACAATAACAGGACAAATTTATTTTTTTTAAATGGAAGTTTTTTTAAATGGAAATGTATATGTATATGTAGTCGACTAACGTTTCAATTTTTTTTCAAAGGCTGCGCTCCCTCATTAGAGAATTTGATAGGCGCCCGTGCGACACGGTGGTGGAGTTTGCATGTTCTCCCCGTGTCCGCGTTCCTCTCACAGTCCAAAGACATGCCAGTTAGGTAAATTGGGTACTTTCGCCAACGAGGGCAGATTTAAGTTAATCTGAAATAATAATTTTTTGTTTTGACAGTTTTTGTAACTTAGTTTATTTTACTAGCAGTAGGCTAAGTCAAATGCATTACATAGACATAATTTTAATGCCTTAACTATCCTTGACAAATACCATATGATTATTGTCTAAGTAACTGAAATTACTTGGCCTAGGCTACTCAATTACGGTGAGTACACAGAGAGATAAACATTTTAGTTAATTGGACACATTTCTTTCAATGACTGTGTACACAATACCATTAAGTTTATTAACTTAATTTTTTTAGGTAATGCGTTTTCTCAATTTTTTTGAGTAAACTTAACAATTTCGGGTTTACAGTGCAGAATAAATTGCCTCCGGTATTGCGGGTGGCAGCTGTTAATTACTGCAACAGTCAGCGTGAAGGTGGTTACAGACCGTTTAAAACAGGGAGCAGACACATACGCGGCGAACTTTTGCCTTTCATAGTCGAGCTACCAACTCCTCTTTGTAGACTACATTTCCCATACCATAAACAACTACTGCATTTTTCATGGAAGAAGATTACGGTAAGCAGAAGGTACGCTTGTAGGTGGAACAACAGACAGGTCCGCGCGGACACAAAAAAAACGACTGCTGCACGGACTAGGCGGACGTCCGCTCAGGGTCCCCTATGATGTAATTTAGGTCTGCGCGGACGTCTAGCCTGTATGCATACTTTTTTGTCGACTGTGAATTTGCCTGTTGATTTTAGTCATGGGCAAGGTCGGACGTTTGTTAACGCCCAAACTTGTGCAGCTGACATAGAACTTATACCTAACTGAACGTCCGTTAGCACTTAGTCCAGGTCATAGCGTTTTTTATGCAACCGACACTCTGTTGTCTTTATGAAGTCTAATGAAAAAAGAACGATTTAAATTTGCACATTATAAATGTCTTCTTAGCTTTAATCAGCATACACTGTCTGATACTAGGAAAAAGCGTGTAAAATGAGAGTATCACTAGTCTAATTAAAACTTAGTGTTAGTATTTTAATTTGTGAACAACCCACGTGTTAAAAATAGGCTAAAAACATACATCCAAAAATAGTATTACATTTATTAACAAATCATGCCTTCAAACACATCTTCAAAAAACAGCTGTCATAAAATATTGCATCAAAGAACGCTTCCATTATCGATTCTAATATCCATATTACATCACGCAATCGCAGGTGAGCAAAAACCTGTGGGTTCAAGACAAGCAATAGCACCCCGGAAACGGTTAAGGCGGTTCCTATACCTCTCACACTGAACACACCTTTTAACAAATCAGTGATACTCGGTGGCGCCAAAGTGTTCGCTGAGATTGGGCCTAAAAAAAGAAAGAAATTGAGAACAAGTTCATAGCAATCAAGTTTTTTTTTACACAGACTTCCGTCAATTTTGGTGTCTGAGACTTGAATTATTTCCATTAAGAAACATATTCACATATTCAGCTCAATATGTTTAGCCTACTTGTGATACTGATGCTAACAAACGCTATGTGTTCATCGGTCTCAGCCGATTATGGTCACAATATGACACACATTTCTGAGAAAAGAGTTTGAATGGCTAAACGTTTATGAGACGTGAAGTGTTAAATACAGATAAAAAAAATAACAGTAGGTCTAATTAATTTCGTTGTATACAAGAAAGCGTATTTAGTCAATTTCACTAGCCATGAAATTGAGCCAAATGGTGAACACTTGCCTACATCCTTACCGGCACTACTGAAATGATATAAGGGTTTGTATAATTGGCTGGATTAAAACCTTTCTATTTTAAATCATGTAAGCATGCGCTATCTAATAGGCTACTCGCGCAATTGAAAGACCAGGCCTACTATCACCACCACCGTTACTACTACTACTAACGACAACAATATCGACCACAATACTAATGATAATAATAATCAAAACCATAAAAAGAAGAGGATTCTTATTTTTATTATTACAGGTAGGATACTACCACTATAGCTCCCACTACCAGTAGCCTACTATTGTTTTAAATCAATTCTGTTCGGTTATGGCATAAACATTCAATAAGGTTTTAGAGCTTTCTTCTTTTTTATCTTCTTTTACAGACGATATTTTCCTTTAATTAAGCTTGGCTAAAATAAATATACTCAAAATCTGATTCTCTTCATTGGTTTGATATATTCATTTCCTAGTTAGCATGTCTTTACATTACCCCTTGTGTTTAAAAGCGCGAAATTTGAACGCAAAGAACATACAGGCGTTTCGTTAAAGAAAAATGGGATTTCACGCTTAGTCTTTCAGTGTAATTGGTATTGTAGGTCGGCCTCGACTGTATGTAACACTGGTAGTAAACTGTCATTGCCTGAGTTATTAACGTGAGAACACGTGGTGGCGCTGAAGTACTGCGACAGCGGAATAGCTTTTTATTTCGAAATTAAGTGTCGTACAACAGAAACGTTTTCAATCGATCTAACATCATAAATAACACAATGTTCACAAGGGATTCGGTGATTTAGAATATCATCATAATTTAATGTAGGTCTATGTTTAATCATTTCTCAGAAGAAAGAGAATAAGAAAGAAAATACATTAAACTAAATGTATCTCTATGTCACATACCACCAATTTTAATAGTCTACATAATTAACTATTTCGTCTTTTTGTTAAGAAACATCGGTGCATTTTGGAAGCACGTGAATAGACTAAATTAAAGGTAACTGTTGATGTTTCTGGTTTAAATGTCAACTTTTCAAGACTCCCATGTTTTATTCATATAAATGTGTTTAAAATGTTGACTGTCATATTGTTTCCTCGGACATATTAGAATGCTTTCTTGTATCCGACTAATACTGAACTGGAAAAAATATATAAAGTGAAAATGTTCTCTCATTAACGACTCGAGTGACATGTTATTTAAATTACATATGCGCTTATTGTCGAAATACATATGCTAAAGTTACATGAGCAAGCTGCATTCATTGCTTCCTGGGGTGTTATTACAACTTACTTTTATTCATTTGAACATTAAGTTGTCATTACAGTGGTTTAGGCTATCCTACATTACAACACACAAACTATCGGCTACAACTATGAATTATATATTGAGGCAAAAAGCGAAAATGCTTTTGATATCCAATAAAGTGCTTTATATCTTTAGCTTTTATAAACATTAATGTGGAAAAAATGTTTTATAGGCCTACGTTGCACATATGCAAGGTCACTGGCCCTCATTCAGTATATGGTTAATACTGTTACTCGTGATTTAAGATCATATGAGGAGTATGACTGCTATCACTGCTCTAGTTAACAGTGGATTATTAGCCCTTCCAATTGTTTAGTTTAGCTTAGCTTTCCGCTCAATTTATTTTGCAACCGTAGTAAAATGATGTATGTGGACAAAATCTGGACGGAGTTTTTCCCACAGATATTACTAGCATTAAGTGCAATTTAAAGTTATATTTAATGTAAATTTTAGAGACCAAAGTGTGCCCACTGTCTCACACAATGCTCAAGTTCAGGTGCTCATGTTGGCCTGGTGCAACGCGCGTTCTCACAACCCATTCGACATTGAACAGAGATTCAGTTATGCCGCGTTTTTTTAATGGGCTAATTGTGTGTTTCTGGTTTGAATTTCTACAATCATTGCTGTGAGCAGTGTACAGGTAAAATATTTTAAAAATATTCGTTTTGTAAGGGTAAGCAAAAAGCAAAACAATTTGCAATGGATATTATATTTGTAAAATAAATAGTGTTAATAACGGGGCGGCAGTGTAGTATAATGGTTAAGGAACTGGCCTTGTAACCGAACGGTTGCAGGCTCGATTCCCAGGTAGGACACTGCCGCCGTACCCCCGAGCAAGGTACCAAACCTGACTCGCCCCAGCATGTGTCCAGCTGCATAAATGGATAATATATTTTTAAAAATGCTAAAAAGTTGTGTAAGTCGCTCTGGATAAGAGCGTCTGCTAAATACCTGGATTGTAATGTAATGTTAATTAAAGGACGCACCTTTTAAAATAATATGTAATCAATAGGCTAACAGGTGACCTGCTGAGATTCCTTGGTCATAATTTCTATTTAGTCCGAATTCACCATCGTTTGTCACAGGTTCCGTATGCATATTCGTGAGTGATAAGCACCAGCCTTGGATTCTCAAAAGTAGGCGATAGTAGTAGCCTAGCCTAGGGGTGCGTCCCAATATTCTTCACTCCCCACCTCCCTTCCTCCACTCCCCCACCACCTCCCCTGTCCCACCCGGAAGCATGCAAAACTGCCTGAACGTTTCGAGTACAAGTATTTACATGTACAGTATACAATATACCTGATATTGCGGTTTGCATTGAGACATTAATTAATATGTAACAATGTATACGTAATTAAGATGTAATCAGCAACATTAGATTAAAACACGAAGATCCGTTTCCGGGGCAGGAGGATCGGAGGTGGTAGTGGAGGAAGGGAGGGTGCATTTTTCGAGTATTGGGACGAACCCTTGGTCACCACAATATGCCGGTGGGGGTCTCAGTCGGTGAAAAGGGTGACTTCAAGCTGTTGACATAATATCGCAGCGCGTCGTGGGGTGACACTACGCGAGGGGGCGCTGTATGCGGAAGAGACTTGAGTCTGTCCGCGTCTATCTGAATCGCTTGTTTGCACTAGCATAGATTTAGTACCCATTCCAGTTTTTGAATAAGTAATATGCTTATACATGTGATGTAGCGGCATTATGCTTTATTGCAAATGACAACAGACAACTAGACTACATAATAGCTTCTTTTTTTTCTTTTTTTTTTACTGTTTTACTTATTTGTTTTCTAATATTATTTGTATTTAACTCATTCTTTTTTGCTATTTTCTGTAAAGCACTTTGTAAACTTTGTTTTAAAAACGTACTATATAAATAAAGCTTATTGTTATTTATTATTATTAATACAAATGATTAATAAGGCTTAGTTTTTAAGGCTGAAATGCTGAAATTATTATTTCTGACTGTTTTAATAAATTTTAGCTATGCCATTGTTTTAGAACGGTGTTTTCGAAGTACTATTTGTTTTAGACACAGCAGACCCTGCAAGTGGTTTTCGCCTGTAATGTTTTCATTCACAGTTTAATTTGAAGATGAGCGTAGCCTACACACTCACGCACGTTCTCTCTCTCTCTCTCTCTCTCTCTCTCTCTCTCTCTCTCTCTCTCTCTCTCTCTCTCTCTCTCTCTCTCTCACACACACACACACACACACACACACAGTCTGAAACATAAACGACAGCATATCCTTAAATAATAACCACCAACATCCGCAAAGGGAACTCTGTCCATGGTTACAGTGTTCCATGTATATTGTTTTGCGGCGTGTTTGCAAGCCAGGACAAGTAAAGCGATTTAAACATTAGAGACAGCCACAAGCTCAGCAATCGCTAATTAATCCTCAAGCAATTAATATAATGATCTTGTTTTTAAAATACAAGACTATGGGCTGCAATACCGTAACAATACGCTACATTTTTATAAATTGTCACCACTTTAATAGTTGCAAGAATTAAGTTTCTGCGGAAAACTTTCGAACACGAACACACATTAGGAACAATAAAGGATATTGAAAATAGAGCAATACGTCTTACACTCAAAACTATGTTTTTAAGCTTTTGCAAATGGTTGGTGGGCATATACCCCACAGCAAGGATATATTTATGGAATTGATGGAATGTTCCGGCGTAAATCTAACACTGCTGGTGTACATTTAACACCCGAGGGTGTTTATATGAGACCGCGATCTCGTATAAACACCCTATGGTGTTATACGCACACCACCATTTTTTGCTGTGTATGGAAATTGGAAATTAATTAAATTCACAATTATTTATAATATCGTTTACATTACTGATGGCACGAACGTTTTCAACACTAAAATTATAAATAAAAATCTTGAGATCAGTAAAGTCGCGTTTGTCTCCTTTCCATCGTAATTGAGCCAGTATAGGCTTGCTCTCTCTCTCTCTCTCTCTCTCTCTCTCTCTCTCTCTCTCTCTCTCTCTCTTCTCTCTCTCTCTTCCTGTTTCTTTCTCTCTGAAACTCAGTATGTTTGGATACGGGGTACACTGGCTTTCGTGGTTAATGGTTTAGCCTTCTATAGGCTATACCTCTTTTTTTTAAAACTTTTTAGTTAATCATGTTCAGAGGTATATATGTATGTGACATTATGCTTATTGTAGCACAAGTTTAACCTCTACAATGGCTGTTTGATTGTATAAGTCTATCAACCGATATTGTATTTAGCCGTATTTAGACTCTAATCTGTGAAGCAGTAGAACATCGGCGAAAATAATACATGTGAAAATATACACGGCACTGTTTATTCATTTAAATAGTAGGGTACATATCGTAAAAGAAGTGCTGGGAGAACACAATGAACATCGGAATGAGGCTCTGCAGCAGCATCCAATGCTTCCTGTACTATTGTGGAATTAGCAGTCTGCTTGACATGTTATGTCTCTGCTTGAGAGATGCTCAATTGACAAGCCCGAAGGACCCGCATTTTACTCTTTGGTGCTCTTGATTTAATTTTTGTGCTGAGTTCCTGAGTCCTAAGACACACTGACAACCTTCTCGCTTCAAATGAGTGACACGAAGCGGCTGCTGCTTAAATGTGGCATAGACCTACCTATAGTGATAATCTTGGGCGCTGTGACCGTGTGCATCGTACAATCATGACCACAACTCATAGGCCAACTCAATGACCAAATAATAATATCGTAATTTTTAGTTAGATCATCTCCCCAAGCATCAAGACAAACATATTTAGAATTAAATAAAACATAAAACGTATCTAAAACTAATCAGGTCTGATATATTTAATGATAAAATAGTCGTGTTTCTCAAAAGGTTTATAGGCTATTTAATTTTATTTTTCAAATGTCTAGGCTTTGCTGTATGCCTCCGATCTTTGTTCCTCATGTTTAGTTTCTGTTTACCTGCGACCCCGAGATTTCCCCCAGAAACATCCGTATTGAATGTAATTTTTTAAAAATAAATAAGAATGGAAGCAAATAGTATGCAAGCAGTAAAAATCTACGAAACAGTCATATGACATGCTATGTTTAATTGTTACATTAATTTATTTTTGGATATGCATCCATATGAAAATAGTTATCATACAAATAATGAGTCGTTTATTTTGTTATCACTGTTGTAAAATTCATAGACACAAAACAATAATTTGTCTTGGGTTTCCTATGTATGACCAAATGACTACTGCACAGATAGTTCTTGTAGATAGGCTACGCCTAAAAATTTAACAATAAAGATAGGAAATAATCTAAATGAGAAATAATAACCAAGTTAAGTCACAAAGATGGCTAGTTATTAGGCAGTGTAGCTATATAACCTACGAGGCACTTCCTGAAACACTGCATACGCGGTTGGTTCGATGTTTAAATACATAGCCCTATGTAGCCTACCAAGTTATACGTCGCATTCACGTAGCCTACATTTTAATTTTGTTTGTCTGTTGACTGAAGCAGGACTATTATTTGACAGTAGCCTACGGTATTCCATGTGGAACATGAAATCGCCAGTCCTAGTTTTTATTTAAGGAAATACTGTTTTAGCTAATTTTTAAAGTGAAAATATTTTAAGTTAAATATTTACCAAATATGTGTGCGCTGCGCGCGTGTGTGCAAGGGAGAGAGAGAGAGAGAGAGAGAGAGAGAGAGAGAGAGAGAGAGAGAGAGAGAGAGAGAGAGAGAGAACGCCTCCGTGCGCACGTGCCTGTCTATGTTTGTTTGTTTTGTTTTTTGTTTGTTTGCTTGCTTGGGGACATGTGGGGAGTATATGAACCTATACATTCAGTAACAGACTAATTCGAATATTCCCTGTGTTGTGTGACAATATTCTTTAAAACTTTTATTCAAAACAGAAAAAAATATTTCCATTCGATTATTGGCTCTTAATACGAGTGCAGCGTTTATTTTAGCAAGAGCTATTTTTTTATTATAGTCAGTAAAACTTGTCTAAACCCTCTACTTTTAACTTTCAAATTTCAGTTGACTTTTAACTTTCAAATTTCCACTTGAATAGCCTAATTCTGTGCTCTCAAACTGAGACTGCATTTTATTTTTGCTTAAGGATTATAGGGAAGGGGTGTGGTTAATAGAGTAATACGTCAAAAATAAATCATAAAAGTGTCTTCACAGACTTTACCACTCGTGATGAATAAATTGGACCCACTGTTTCCTGGGGCCTTCATTGTCTGCGCAGCACTATATATTTGGCCCGATATTTGTAAACAAAAATATAAAAGTTTACACAAAGTGATAGAAGCTTAAGCCAAAAAACCTTATTGACTACACTATTGTAACACCTGCTTTGTTTTCGAAACCAGCTTGATGTTGGGTACGCAACACCCTTTTCGTTGTCCACACTACAATCCTCGCAGACACCACGCAGTCTCCCACACCCAACTGAGCCTCTTTTAAAATTGCAGTTTGCGCATACTGCTTCTGAATTTGTAGCCCTGTAATATCAACACTTTCTGTCTCGCCAATCGAAGTACAAATTGGGTAAACCCCACACCAGTTAATGTTTAGATAGTCCATTCCTCTGGAATACGTTCCGTGAAGTAGACTGAATCATAGCCTTATCCCTTGATTGAATAAACTATACAATTTATTAATTATAAATTTCATATATATACACAAAAGAAAGTATAGCCTAGGCCTACATATCAAAATATTGAGTTTCTTCCCATTTGTAATAACTATATAATGTATATATCAGATGTATCCTCCTTATTAAAGTGTTTTCTATATATATATGAATTCGAATGTTTTCCGAAAACGTTGACATCAATTCCATGTCCGTGGAGCATTCACGCGTATACACAAACAAAATATTTATATATTTGTAAATAACCACAACAATAACCGTATTGTAGTAATAATCATCATGACAATCTTCTTGTTCTTCTCGTTGTTGTCGTTGTTCTTCTTCTTCGTCTTTTTATTATTTTTTAATAATTATTATTATTATTATTATTATTATTAATAAGAACAACAGCAACAACAGAGGATGAAGAAAACAGTATATTTAAGTTGGGTGTTTTGTAACCATTTAGGGTGTGTTGTTCAACTGGAACTTCAGTTTTTCAACATCAACAATAAATATCCACAATAGTTCTTAAACATTGAAGAGATCATTATTTGAATTTATGTTTAATTTAGACATTTAATCATTTTGTCACGTTCAAGTGACATAAACTTTTATATATTTTAGAACTTGTTTTAACTGAGAAATGGACGTGTTGCATATAATGAAAAATGATTTGAGGTATTTTGAGGTCCACCTTGAGACTCTTGGCGCGTGCGGATTCACTCAGTAGTATAGAAATTAAACAAAACATGCCAGCGATAGCTAACGCCAGGCTGGGTTGCAAAACAAACAAAACAAAAAAAAAAACACACAAGTTAAATGAAAATTAGTTGCACGTAATCTTAAATACAGCGTCTATCTAAACAACTGTTTTGCGTAAGCCGTTTCCATTCACCGGTAACATCTGTCATGCACTGTTACCTTTATTTAAGAAATGCCACCGCGGAAAAATTAAAACATTAAGATTCCTCTCCAAGTATAAATACATATTCTTAAATGTCTTTATTTATAAACATGTACTGGAAACACGAAGTAGTACCTCTCCTCTTCTACCACCTCTGGATCCCTCTTGTGTTTTTCTCAGGGAATGTAAACAAACTTTAAAGAAGGAGAGAGATATTGAATCAGCAGACTAAAATTATCCAAAACAGTGGAATGTTTGGAGGTGATGTGATCTATTTTCTTGGTAGGACTTGGAGCCGAGAATGAAAGCCTTTGTTGATGGCATGGCCACATTTTGCATTGCATTGGGGTACCTTGTGTATCCTTACGCGCTTGAACGGCTGCTAATATCTGCTCAATGATTGGTTGGAACGAAGGAAGACGCGTTAATACTTATGGTGCTGTGGTTGGTTGTAGTCTAAAAGGGTTCAACCAATTTTTTTTTACAGCTTAGTGTCTGTGGCTCCGTAATTAATTGTAGCTAGCCGTCTCTTATCGATGTGTTTTTAAAGAACATGAAGTAGTTGTTGTTTTTTATTAGAGGAGTTGCCAGCGTATGTGATTGAGATCCAACTGTGCTGCTGCTGTTGCCATTTTAACTTACATGTGATGTTGGATATGGGAGAACGGAAAGAAGTGAAAATGATTCCTAAATCTTCGTTCAGTATAAACAGCCTTGTCCCCGAAGCTGTTCAAAGTGATAACCACCACAGATCAGCGCCCGAGGAAGAGGAGAAGCTTCCTTTGCCAAACCTGGTTCAGGACGGAAAGTCGGAGAACATTTGCAGCAAAAGTGACAATTCTTCAGAATCGACATGCGCGGACGAAAAAGAAAAACAGGAAGAGAAAAAGGATTGCAAAGAGGGGGACGGTGGAAAAGACGGGGAAAAGAAAAATGGCAAGTATGAAAAACCACCTTTCAGTTATAATGCCTTAATCATGATGGCTATCCGGCAGAGCCCGGAGAAGCGACTGACTTTGAATGGTATTTATGAGTTCATCATGAAAAATTTCCCCTATTATCGAGAGAACAAGCAGGGCTGGCAGAATTCAATCAGGCACAACCTCAGTCTAAACAAATGTTTTGTTAAAGTCCCACGGCATTACGATGACCCGGGTAAGGGCAACTACTGGATGCTTGACCCTTCGAGTGACGACGTGTTCATCGGTGGGACAACTGGAAAACTTCGCAGGAGATCGACCACCTCCAGGGCCAAGCTGGCTTTTAAACGGGGTGCGCGTCTCACTTCCACAGGACTGACATTCATGGATAGAGCTGGCTCTTTATACTGGCCAATGTCACCGTTTCTGTCGCTCCATCATCCGAGGGCGAGCAGCGCGCTGAGCTACAATGGGACATCATCGGCTTACCCCAGCCATCCGATGTCTTATAGTACTATGTTGACTCAAAACAGTTTGGGGAACAACCACTCTTTTCCTGCTTCGAATGGCCTAAGTGTGGACAGACTTGTGAATGGAGAAATTCCGTACGCCACTCACCACCTCACTGCTGCTGCCTTGGCCGCCTCTGTGCCATGTGGTCTATCCGTGCCCTGCTCTGGCACTTACTCTTTAAAACCCTTGTTCAGTTAACCTCCTCGCGGGACAGACCAGTTACTTCTTTCCTCACGTCCCCCATCCATCAATGACTTCCCAGAGTAGCACTTCAATGACGGCAAGAGCAGCCTCTTCGTCCTCTCCACAGGCGCCGTCGTCTCTCCCATGTGAATCTATAAGATCCTCCCTGCCAACTTTCTCTTCAGGACTTTCCGGAGGACTTTCCGATTACTTCACACATCAGAATCAAGGGTCTACTTCAAATCCACTTATACATTAACTAACATCACAGGAGCAGACTGTAAGTGAACATTTTACACACATTTCATTGTAAAATATATAAAGCGAAGATAAACAAAGAGAAAAAAGCGAACGCAACCGAAGTACAGGTATTTTTTATTCAAATTCCCCAATTCTTTCTGTACACATGTCAGGTGTCGGGGGTGGAGGGTGTGTTTATTATTCCACTGTCAGCAACGTGCAATGTGTGAAGAAAACAAACGAAGAGAAGATAAAACGTAGGTTTTGGAAGGCAGTATAATTACAGTAGAATGTGTATTTAAATAGTGACTGCAGATTTACCTAATTTTAATATAAAATATCTACTACCATCACTTCTGCCACCAGGTCTCCATGTTTGCAGTATTATCACGTATCATGAGTGCGCTGGTGGATTATGATTTATTAAAAATGAAACACTAATTTTCATTGTTACTTTCAGATAAATATGTGTTTTAAAAGTACCGTAAGAATACCCGTTCCCAACATGGCTCTTTGGTATTTTGTCCTTTTCCTATAAATAAATAAATAAATAAATAAACAAACAAATACAAGAACGAAGCATTCCTTTAAATATTTTTTTTTCTCATTATTGTTACTTTATAGACCAAAGAATGGTTTAGATATGCTCGAATATTTAAAGTATAGGCATATTCGTGCGTTTTCAGTATTCAACATCTGACAGTACAGTTTCTGAAGGGACAAAATTAATGAATGCCTTTAGTTTGTGTTGTGCATATTTTAATGTATGTGGCCACCACCAGGCCACATTCTTTTTGTAATTAGTGAAATGTTAATACCTATTGTAATTATAGGTTAACTTTGCGAACGTGTAACCTGTGTTGAGTAAATGACTCATAAAATATTGAGTGATTGTTAATGTCGTCTTTAAATTTCATGATTGTGATATTGTGGTCTTATGCCCGTGTTTGTCGCTTAAACTGTTTACCGAACAAAATAAAACAATAGGTTACGTCCATTTATCATGAATATTTTGTCTTTTTTTGCAGCTCAAATAGAAAAGGTGGAATTCCGCCTTATGGAAAATGATGCCTGTATATGAAAACAATGAAATCGTTTACTGCCAAAATGAGGACCAGAGCCGAGGCCCAGGCCTTGAAATGTAAATTTCCCTTTTAGTTTATGTTTAAAATTGATATTTTGAAACGCGCCGTTCCATAAATTTTAAGAGCTCCCACAGGATGTATGTGCAGTGTCTAGTGTTATTTATCAATCTTTATGTTCCTGTTATAAACATGTGGAATTAAAAGTGACCACTGATCTGTATGCACTCAATTGTCAAAATGGAAAACGTGTTATGATCTAAGTCTATATATAGGTAATTAGTTAATGCTTATGCATTGTATTAGGCTGTAGACTATAGGGTGGAGACAATGTGCTAAAACAAAACAGTGTGTTGTCCTTTCATTTGATATGATTGTTATAATTATTTAGTGCTACTGTTGCTGCTGCGTACTAGGCTACTACTACTGCTACTAGCCTACTACTACTACTACTAATACTACTACTACTAATAATAATAATATTATTATTATTAGTATTATTATTATTATTATTATTATTATTATTATTAATAATAATAATAATAATAATAATAATAATAATAATAATAATAATATAATTGCATATCACATGCAGTAACATCAGCATTATCGTCCTCGCTGTAATTTCTTGGGCTACTATAATGACTAATTTATTTCCATGTAGCCTATGTATGTATGGCTTTTTTACTTTTCCGATTGGCAACGGGACACATTTTCCCATGCAGAAATACTTCATAGACATTATATGTAACATTATTACAGTTCCGATTTCTAAAATATATCTAACCGTGGACCTCGCAATAGTAGGCTACATATCCTTGTACCTCTACATTGGTCTGGAAGCTATTGGAAAACTTTTTTTCCTTAAATATAAAAGAACAATACTCTTCAGAAAATAAAACAGAACAAGGGCGTCGTTTTTCAACCCCGTTCAGCGAGTAATTTGCTAATTTCTCACGGAGGCATTGTAATAAATGTGTCCAAATGTAACGCAATAACCTTACTGCCGCTCACAATGGCCTTGTGGAACACTATCTCTCCTTTCAAGATGCTATCGTTCAAATGTTAAATGGGGTGACCACAGAGAAGACAAACACTGAATGTTGTAGGGTTAACCCCTTAAAGAAAATACCTTTGAATCGATATAAATGTACGCCTTTTGTGCTTAATAAATTGCTGCTTAGCAGATTATAGGACGATTCCCCGTTTATAATCGATTGATTGTTTATCTAGCCTAATATATGAATCAAATTTCGAACAGGTTTGAATAATTTATTTTTAGCCTACATCTCATTTATTCCATCTCATTTATAAGCACGTAACCTTGTATTAAAATTAATCACCAAAAAAGATAATAGTAATGTGCTTTTAAAAATCGTATCATAACTGATAATGAAGTGATCCAGTAGATCTCTTGACGATTTCTTTTTTGCCAATTCGCTTTTGGTTAAAATAGAATTTCACAGGAAGTGATAGGAAAACGAACTTGTCTATTTTTTTGCTCGAACTGTTAAAATCGAAACTATCTTGAGCCTAAATATGTAGGAGAACAGACTTTTGATTAACTTTTTTTGTGGAATCATTTCATTGTTTACTGTGCGGTATCATAATTAATTTGTGCATTTAAGCATAACTGCGGACCAAAACATATTTTACATGTTCAGCTTTTGTTAGATTATTTTTATTGCAGTTGTGCTTTTGTCGTAGTGTACTTTTTCGTTTAATCTCCCTAACATGATGTGAAGAAAGAAGCTGTGTCTTCACCTGCAAATTATTATTCAGACCGTTGGCACACTTGTTAATCAAGGAAAATGATTGAAAAATGATTGAGACCAATAATCAGTTCAAAGGGAAGTTTTCTGCCTCCTCAATTTTCAGCTCAGCAGCCGCCATTGGTTCCAATATATATATATATATATATATATATATATATATATATATATATATATATATATATATATATATATATATATGTGTGTGTGTGTAAAATATGTACTGGTCCACACTCATACATTTAAGCCAATTAATTCTGAATATATATATATATATATATATATATATATATATATATATATATATATATATATATATATTCGCGGCAGCAATTCGCGGCAGCAATTCATCTTGAAGAAATACAAGACAGGGTTGAATTAATTCATAAATCTCCGTCCCTGTTCTGTGTTTCTAAGTTCCAATCGGTTTGGACTCAAATATTCCAAAACAGATTATGTAGCCAATGTTTGCTTTATTTGGGCTATTTAAACCGAATAGGACTATAATTTAGTATGTATTATTTATTTCCATACACATACGAGATTTTCGGTGATAAAACGTGCAAGGCGTTTGCTAAAAAAAATTAGACTCACGGGCGCATATATCTTGGTAGGTTATGCAGGTATTTGCGGTATGTTGTAGCACATTATTTCATGCCAATTTTTTTTTTTTTTAAAGTTAAATGACCACTATTGATTATATTTTCATTAAAAAAAATCAATATTCGAGAGTGCTACGTGCACGAGGAAATAATGTCCACTTGCGATTTGCAGAAAATGTGTCGTAGGCCTAACACACGGTATCTTATTTTAACGACCGGAGTAGCCCATAAAGTAGGCCTAAGTTCCGCTTTAATGCGACCATTCCTAACCTGAGAAAACGTTAGCATATACATTGGTATGTCCTGTGCTGTCCATTCCGACATTTTTTAAAATGTGGATTAATTCTAGGATGAGGGTTAGTGCACTGTGTAATTGCTGTTTTATGATGGAGCCATCGTGTGCAGAAATCTGCTCGTCCTGTAGGCAATGGACAAGACGGAAAGAGTGTAGCCTACATATCGTCAGGGGTTGTTCTAAAAAAAATCGGTATACACGGTTAAAATATGCATATATCAAATCATTTATAAATTTCTGGAGCCAAACACCGAAACCCTGATTTAAAACCTGTGTAGGTTACGCCTATCCCATAAGCATGTATTTCGTTCTAATAGGCCTACCTTTGCTATTCTAAAGTAGCCTATCGTATGCCTAAATGACAACGATAACATGTAGGTAACTGAATTATAGCGTATGCCTATTTGCAGAAAAAGCTGGTTATTAAAACGCTTAAGAAAAAACGAGAGGAATAAATGTTCGGTGGATATTTGCTGTTTTAATGTAATCCGGGTTTCGCAGATTGAGGGCGCTCGAATCACACAGAAGAGTCGCACTTTCACCCATTATTATTGTAGGCCTACTTGCCTTGAGTGAACTTTGCCGAGGATCATCTGGAAAAGCGTATAACTAGTAGTCTAATAATAATGTGAATACACAACTAAAAGGAATATAGCTGTTGCTGCTTCTACTGCTACTACTCCCACTATACTACTCAAGTTAATGCTGCTAAGAATAGCCGGCCTACTACCAGTGTAATACTACTAGGTCAACTGCGACTACTACTTCACTGTTGTTGCTTCTGTAGCCATATAGATCAACTGCTATTACTAATACTAGGATACTAATAGATTGCGATTATTACTGCTACAGAGAAAGGTAGCCTGTATTTTACTCGTGACAAACAATCGGTTGAATGTCATGATATGACGAAATCGATTACCTCATAACCTCAATAAACTGCAGTAATTACATAAATTACATATTAAGCAGGCAACATTAAGAGAGGATAAAGTAAATGCAACCATAACGAAGAAAATGCTTGATAGATCTCAGAAAAGTTTGGATGGAAGCGGATTTAAATTTTCATAGTAGGCTAAGTAGCCTACAGCCACATGCAGTAATCCACATTTAGATCAAAGGTATTATATCTAGGAAAGTCTGTGGAAACCGTTAATAATAAATTGATAACAGTACTGCATCTTATGGCGGCAGCGTTTCCTGGTTTAAAATAACGGACAGTGTGGAATAATAATAATATAATTAGGCTATAACAACAACAAAGCAACACACCATCATTAATACTAATAATAATAATTATTATTATTATTATTATAGCAATAATGTTGCTATCATTGTTAGTCATCGTTATCATTTTCGTTATAATGTATTACCTGCACTTTTCAAAGGTAATGAAACCTACATTTCTTGTCTGATGACATATAGTTGTGTGTGCGTGCGTGTGTGTATTTGTGTGGGCGCGCGCCGCGCCTACGCTGGGGGTCGGATATTTGTGTGGAAATCGCATATAGGCTTATTTATTATTAAAATGTGCATGTAATTTAGGTTACTTGTATTGATTTTATCATTTACATTTGGAGATGTTAATTTTGCAAATGATTAAATCATATTGATACGACCTGTGATTAAATATTATTAAAAGCTTCTAAAGATTTATATAGATTTATATCTTGCTAGAAGATTTATATTTTATTCTTATATCATCCCATATATAATATAGACATCAATTATGCACGAATCGTGTGTGTGTGTGTGTGTGTGTGTGTGTCCATTATTATTGTCCATTGTTATTATTATTAATATCATTGATGTAAGTCATTGTGCATCTTCAGTTTAAGTGGGAATAAACTACATTGTAGACCTTTATTAAAACAAATTCACGTTTCAGCCATTTTTGTATTTAGACTCGGTAGTACAAGGAGAACAACTGCACATATATCACGTCACATCCGAGATTGGTTGATGCAACAGGCTGCAGTGAAGTGTTGGTACGGGGTTGACAATCCTTTTTCCAGATCGTAGTAGCCTAGTCCCGGGACTGGAGCAAGATATTTCTTGTGAATTTACTTGGAAACATTCGACAGATCGTGAATAATCGTTTTAATGAGTGTAAAGCGTGCACTGGGTGCACCGAGCTATCGGGTTAAACAAACAACTTGTACCCTGACGAAATTTGATTGCTTAAGTCCAAAGCGGTGTCATTCCAATTTACATACCCTTTCCGAAAAAAACCCCCACATATCCTGCAAGTGGGAGTCAAATTGTCACAATTACGTAGAAATAACAATATTTTCTTCAAGTGAGCGTGATATTTGGTTCAGTTCTTGTTTTAGACTGGGCATCGCACGGGATTCCAAGGGTCTTTTCAGATTTAAGACGATACGGTGTGTCAGCGCGCCAGTGTGCGTATGTGTGTGTGTGTGTGTGTGTGTGTGTGTGTGTGTGTGTGTGTGTGTGTGTGTGTGTGTGTGTGTGTGTGTGTGTGTGTGTGTGTGTGTGTGTGTGTGTGTGTGTGAGAGAGAGAGAGAGAGAGAGAGAGAGAGATTGTAATTTTACTGTAATATCAACTACATTCTGTGAGCAGTAAGAGTAAACTGGAAAATAAATGTTTCAGTGAACGGCACGGAGCTGGCACACTGAAAATAATTCGTCGTGGCAGATACGTTTGATTTAAAGGCAAATAGTAGGTTTGTATTAACCTTCTAATTGAACTATGAATGTCAATGTGCTTGACATGATAATAAAAAAATTGCATTTTATTTTAGGTTAATGCCAGCTCCGATCGCAAACAACCTTGGGTTGAACGAACCTGTCTGAATGGCCACAAGGCGGGAGTAGGCTAATAATATTTCTGTTAACAATTGGTATTCAATGGCAGTGAAGTGCAGCGTCAGTTCAAATTTCGCCAATGTATTCCTAAAAATGACAGTTGACCGAGCGTGATGGTTTATAACCAATCTGTAGAGTTATTTATAAATATAGTCATGAAGGTAGCTGAAAATGTATGGTCAGATCGGACTGCTAACTCGTTTAGCCCAAATATTCGCAGTAGCCTACATGCGTAGACTTTGATAGATTAAAAAAACCGTATAATAGAGTAAATCAGTTTCTCCTCTATATACATTTATATAGGCTAGGTCTGTTTTACCTTTCAAGAAGCTCTCTCTGCCCCCCCCCCCCCCCCCCCCCCTCTCCCTCTCTCTACGTTTTACGTCTATTCCTTTAGCCTGTAAGTACTGCTTTGCATGCTGTGATTTTTGGCATGCTGATATTTTAATGCTACCGCAGGTCACTGTCCCGTGACCGATATATCTCAGCACAGGCATGAACACAAGGACCAGAGGAGCTCAATAACCTGCGCAACAACGTTTTTCTATTTGTTTTGTTTCGTCAACATGGGCCGAATGTCACGCAAACAAGGATCATCCTACTTTTTCTGTATTTTGGTAATAATAACGAGCAACGACAACGTATGTCTTTTTTTGAAATTAAATTGAATTTATGTCATCAGGAAAATATTTCTCATCGAACGATACAATAACATTAACATTCATTATAAAATCATAACACATGTATTCCTAATTATTAAATGGAATAACTGAGGCCAGGATTGGACCCAATCTATCGATGTGATTCACAGTAGACATGTGGAAAGCTACGCGATCTGTAATCTCTGATGATGTGAGAGGCCAGTTTAGTGTGGGTATGACCCCGGTAAAGGAAGGATTCGTTTTACACGTTATGTAGGCTTATTTATTGAACTTTGAGGGGTAAAAAAAACAACAAAACCTCCTCAGTACATCGAGATACGGATTTGGATTCTAGGGTATTTGAAGGAAAGCATTTAGCCAGAGTTGCTGAAAACTGATGGTCATGTTGAAATATAGCCTGTGAATATGAAAGCGGAAAAAACGTGCAAGTATTATGTTAGATTTAAAATAGGTTTAATGGTCCCTCCATTGATATCTTGCTGAAACACATAAAAATAGCAATTATTTAGTTACAGTTGTCCCACGCATATACAACATAGGCCTAATACTCAGGTTTTGCATAGCCTGTTTGTTGAATGGAATTATGCTCAGTCGGCACTGAACCTTATGGATAAATAAGAATTAGACCCATCATCTTATGAGGAAAATAGGCTAACATTCTTAGTTAGCTTAGTAGCTGGTTTCACGTCTGGCGGTTGTTTCTTTTAAAAACACAGGCTGATAAAAGAGTTAAACCTAAACTGCATTTAGTTTAATAGGTATTATTGTTGGTTCACCTACACACTGATAAAGTAATCTAAAAAGACACTTCTTTTTCAATTTTCAAAGTTTACAACCCTTATATGAACCTTAATGGAACGACGGACAAAAGGCGAGGTATGCCTGGGAAATACACAGTACAATGTCCAGTGTTAATTCAACTGTAACAGAGTAGCGTACATATGAGTCCAATCGGGACCATATATACTCTGTAAAAGTTGAATTAACACTGTGTATATCCTTAAATGCGCCTAATTTGTAGAAATAAGTCTGCCCGTAATTCAACAGGATAGCCTACACTATGCCATTATGACACCTGCTTAGGTAAGAGAACAGTCCTGAAGGATATCAACCTTTTCAGTAAACATTGTGATAATGCCAACCGTCCCTTTCTACTCCGTCACCGTCTGTATAGTGAATCCACAAGCACGGTCATATAGCAACATTGGAATTGTTGACGCATACAATTGCTCTTACAAGGAAGGCCTGGAAGAACATTTTGGGTCGAATTGCGTCGTATCCACGTAGACGGCATGTGGCTTTACCAATATGTTTGTCTGGTGTTAATAGTCACCAGAAGGGGCTGCCACATGGGCTCTAATGCCCCAGATCTGAGAAATAAAGGATAACGGTTCTCTGGTCGAACTCGCACTACGTAGGCGATGAATGTCTTCGAATCAGTAAAAATACCATAATGTAATCTATTGAAAGTAGGCTACATGTAATTGCAAACTCATAAAAACTCAACCAGAGGTAATTTGAATGCGCTCAGGTAGGATTTTTCTCTGAATGTTATAATAATAATAATGATAATAATAATAATAATTATTATTATTGTTGCTGTTGTTATTTCAACGAATACGTTTCAACTAAACCTTGATAATTCGTAACTCGTAGCCTGTTCAATTTGTAACTGCTCGTCTGTGGTTTTTATTTTTCTGATTGTAAGTTTTTGGACTGAAGACTCACTGAATAATATTTACATACACGATACATATTGCATACACGAAACAACCCAAGGACTATTGAAGAAAACACTATAATAGCAGCATCTATCAGTATTATTATTGATTAATGCAGTGGATGCTCTGTGAATCATTTAGTGAATGTGTCATATTAATGTTTTAAAAGTTTACATAACTGAAACGACGAGGAATATTAATGTTATTTTAACATTTTTTTTCATGTCACACAATTATAGTTTACGTGTCTTAACACGCATCAAGTTTATATTCTTAAATTATTTTACGTCGAGAATAGAAAAAAAAAGCCATAGGGAACGGTAAGGTGCTTATGGAGCCATGTTTACACACTTATTCTACACCGTTGGAGGGTTTAGCATTATCTACTGCTGTTTTCACAACTCCTCGTTTGTACTATAAACACGAAGAAGCTCATGGGAATACAATACATTTAACAAATCCCGGCAACACTGCGTAGAAAAAAAGTCCTGCATTTTGTACCATTTTTTCCGTGATGTCGATGAAAAAGACGCGTTTTTTTCATTAAAACATATTTTCTGTATGGTCTGTTTGTTTATACATTTACTCGACATAATTATGCTACAGAAGACTAATGAGTTTAAATGTATATTTGTACCCTTTTCCCTGTTTCATGTCCAAACAGTTACAGCATTTGAGGAGCGCTATACAATTTTCTGCCATGCGATGAAACCAGTCAGTCTGTCCTTAGAACAAAATATTTATTCTGGCCTGAAATCTGACCGACAGGCAAACGGCACCTCCACTGCTATACAGTCTTGATCTAAAAGTTGAGGGGTGGGTGGTATACGGTCTACGACGTGAGGTGAGCTTCGTTAATGAAACACATAGCCCACTTGCATTCTGCCGAAAATCACGAACTCAGTTTAACCTACAGTAGCTAGGCCTACTGCAAAAATAAGCATTCAATTTTCTTTGTTGGGTTGCAATAAAAATATGTTCTGCTTTTAATTTGGTCTCTGCGAATATAGGCTACGTAATAGCCTGATAATGCTACATTACAAAAAATACATTATTCTATCAACATTTATTCTTGCATATTTCGATCAGTGGAGTAGGCCTATTGTAGGCCCAATGTATTGGCACAAAGTTACAGTTCCGATAATCTTTATTTCGTTCTTGTAATAAATGATCGATTTTTTTTTTGCAAAAAGGCCAAACAAATGTGAGTAGCCTACCCCTAAGACATGTGTTCTAAAACTTTTTTTATTTTGTCAAACATCTGCGTGATTTATTGGACATTTAACAATATGAATCTAGCCTACAGGAATTTAAAGATCTTTCATGTTTTTTTCGAATAACTTGAGGTAATTAATGACTGCCTGCCTTATTGTTATACACATTTTCTATTGGTTCTCCACTATCGCTTCTTTATTATCTTTTGGAAAATGTAGTGGATTATTCTCAAATGATAAAACAGTGTTTGATGTCAGCGTTAAACGCGGAAAAAACAGGATTTCGTTGACAAATTCCGTTCCCAGAAAAAAATGCTTTTAAAATGTAGGAATCTTTTCACCTCATTCTTTTAAAAATCTTACTTTCTAAAAGAATGAAGATGGGTATTTTTTTCTGCTCTGTTTTTTCTTTGTGGGGTGAGGCAGGTTGTCTGTCAGTGGAGTGTAGGCGACAGTCTGTCTACAAGCAGTAAGCTGATCTGCAGAGTGCTAGAGGAAAACGGGCAAGATCCGGGCTTGCTTGCCGAGATATCGATCTACCTCAACCACCTAAACAAAGACTCACCTGTTTCCGTGTTCATACTTTATTTTATGCAGTCTAATGCTTGTTTTGTTTGACTTTTCTTTTATTTCTGTGGATCTGAGCTTTGGTACACTTTGGGGAGTACATAAACACCGAGTTGTAGGCCTACCTGGACATGCTCGTCCATCGTAGAGCTCCGATGATTAAGACCACCCTTCTCCTTCCTATACACACAGGCCAAAACAGAAAATTACTCGCTGCTGACTTTAGAATTAGGCCAGGAATAAGTTTTCTTTCAGCGGACTAGTGTCAAATAACATCCCACGTGAGCTACAACTAATTACTCAATTATAGTACCCCTTCAGTTAATGTTTCATAAATGGGATCCACGAAAAGGTTCTTTATTATTTATCAGTATGCTCTTTGAGCTGCTTGTTAAACGGATCACGATTAGCTTCTGAGTGTGTAGAACTTCTATTCGCCCTTAATGCTGACGCACAGATTCATTCAGACAGGTCGTAACCGCGATTAAAGCAAAGACTCAGTCTTTACATCACTGTATTAGACTACAATCAGATCTCCCAATCAGATTGTCAAATCATGCTGACAACTTTGTCAGTAGAGAAAATTCCAGACAACCGAATTTCAGGTTAACCTGAAATTCCTTTATGAACAAAGCACGACAAAACCTTGACATTGTACACAGACCGATCAAACGTAGGCTATTCCCTGGATTTCAAGGGAAATCACCGATATCGGCGGAAAGGCTGTGAACTCTTCCTCTGAAAAAACTCCCTTTCGAAAAGCATGGGACTCTAAACTTGCATCATACAAGGAGCATATACGCTACGTAAGAATTCAGAACCAACAATAAGTAGGCTAATAACGAAATTGTAATTGAAAAGTAAAACAGACCTAGCCTATACAAATGTATATAGAGGAGAAACTGATTTAATCTATTATACGTTTTTTTACAATTACAAGTTCAAAATTAAAGGATAGGCGTATAGCTAGTTGTCAGTTTCAGCATTGACAAATAGTCTACAATATGCGCTTCTTTTTTAGTGTAAAACACAATAGTTTTATAACAGTTGCACACGTACAAAATAGTTTGGTAAAGGCATAACCCAAATGCTTTGATTAGTTTCAAAAGTATATTTCCCTGTTTTGAGACTTTTGACATAGACTACTACAGTAGGTTACATGTCATAAATTTGCGGCTAGAATAAGAAAATATTTGATGATACATTAGAAGACGGAGGGGCCTAACATGGCCAATATGGCCAGCGGTGGTAGTAGTGTGAGGGGGTATTTTAAAAAAAAAAGATGAAATACACTTTTATAAGTTGTACGTGAATCGGACTGTTAATGAGCACATGTCCACAATAATAATATAATAATATTTATTTCAGAACTTCTATTCATTTAAATATATTATTTAAATTCTATTGAAAAACTTTAAACTGAAATATATGATGACAGCCATTACTGAACAGTACAGAACTACTGGTTCAATATTAGGACAAAAAGCATTGGACCAACAGGAATGTAGGTAGCCTACTGGTAATTATGGCTCTGCTCTATATTGTCATTCTATGCGTGATAATGCATGTCAACCACATTTACCTGAGAAATCTATTGATTGTAATATGACGCCAAGTATAGATAAAGTCCATGGTTCAGTGAATAGTTTACATAGTTTACATATCTGCAGTATTTAAAGAAAAATGACGATTAAAAAAACATCCTGACGTTAAAATAGCAAGGGGTATGTCTAATTCCCTTGGCTGTGTCCCCTTTCAAATTTAGACTCAGTGATATGATGTCACACCCAATTTAGATTGTTTGACCATGTCCATTCAAGGAAAATAGACATTGTAGGAGGCTGGGCAAATTTGGCTGCCATTATTGACCATCTAAAGCATAGATTCCAGTTACTTTCATGGTAAGAGACAATCGTGTGTGACTATCACTTATAACATAAAAAATTCCTTCTTTCTCACTCACCCCCTTGTCACTTGCTCCTTCTTTCCTGTCAGCATTCTCCTGTATTATCTCTTTCTCTCTCTTTGCCCTGAACCCAGCAGAGCAAACATGACAGTACATCAGAAAACTAGTGCCTACTGTTAATAGGTGCAAGTTAGCCAAAATGAAGATTAGAGTATTGTCATTGTATTCCATCTTAACTTTCGATATTTGATCCTTTCTCACTGACCTCCATGACATCTGCTCCTTCTGCCCTGTCACCATCTTCCTTTACTCTCTCCCTCTTTGCCCTGCACACACACCAGAGCAAACATGACAGTCAGAAAACTAGTACCTACTGATACACATAAGGTCCCCAATATGAATCTCTACATGATGGTCAGACTATTATACCTTTGTACTCTGCTCCACAATGTTTTGATGTTACCATCCTCCTGTTGTCCCTCTCACTCTCTCTGAATTTGCCCTGATAGCAAATGCAGGCCAACTATGAAAACAATAGTCAGTACACTACCAGTATACCTGTACGTATAACATGTTGTGTTATTGGAAAAATAGATTAGTAACAATTTTTTGACATGAAAAAACAAGAAGTTACATTGGCTTATATCTCTCATGTGCACTGCTGTAGCTATACTAGTATTATTTGCTACCACGTTTCCTTTTCCTATTACTCTCAAATTACCTATTTTTTGTGCTTTTCCAAAGAAAAGCAGAATGTTGCTTGTATTCCTTTTCATGATCACCGTAAATTACATTTGACTGATAAAACTGCTTGTGTTTCCAAATTAAAAAGCTAAAATAGTCTGAATAGCAAATTGGAAACTCATTCAATACATGTTAGGTAACTTAATAGGCCCATCGCATACAAAGACATACACTTTAATAGGAAGGTAGGTTCACATGTATTAATTGTCTCAACAAATATTCTCACTGGAGATTCATGGGCTACATTAAATTGCTTAATCATTGAGTGTCAAATTAGCTGAGGCTACTTTCTTGTGTTTGATAGCTAATGATAGCTAGCTACCTACAAACTGGTAGCCTGTGCTAGCATGCTGTAAGTTCCAGCATGAATTGAAACTGCATTGTACTGTCTCGCTCACCAGCACACTGCTGTCCACATTCAAAAGCTTCATTTTGCCCTCTCTACAAGGACATTTACAGCTGGTTACAGGCTACCTAACGATTTAACCATTGTGTTGCCCTTAGGTCAAAAATGACCCTTTTCTCAGTTTAACAGCAGTGAAAACTAGGGATGCACCGATATGAAAATCTCTGGCCGATACCGATTTCCAAAAATGTATAATTTATAAAAAATTAAAAAATTAAATTAAATTAAATAATTAATTTAAAAATAATTAAGTAAATAACATTAGCTAGCTAGCTATGAGAGGCAGTATCTGTGTAACACTAGTTTACTATTTAAATAGAGTTGATGCAATAATGTTATGTTGGATTATGGAGGTAGCGTTCAACCATAAACATTACCTCAGTGTTTATATGAGAACCAACACCAGGCATACAAAATAATTTTTTTAATGATGGAAATAATGCAAATATCTATTAATTTGGAAATCAATAATCATTTGTGCTTCGGAGCTTCTGTCTGGGAAATCTGAGTGAGAGCGTAACAAAAAGTGGAGTGGACACAAACACACCATAACGTTAGGTTGCACTATTTACAGTGCAAACAAGAGACATACAGTGACATTGCGGTTCCCCAAGAAAATATTAAATATCAAAAACTTACTTTCACTTCCAAAGCCTTGCAGAAGAATCAATCAACATAAAGAAAGCCAGCATGTCTCTGGTCCACTCCGCTCTCACTCAGATTTCCCAGGCAGAGGCTCCCAAGTGAAAATTATTATTTATTTCCGAATGAATAAATATTTGCATTTTTTTCTGCATTCAAAAAAAGGATATTGTTGGCCTGGTGTTGGTTCTCATATATAGGGGAAACACATAATACGGAGCACAAAGTGCAATTACTTTTTTATCTGACAGGGAAATGAAAGCTATTGGAAAACTATTGGATTACGAATAAACAATATACTTTTTTCTTTTTGATTGACAGGACATAATCTGAGCTGACCATTGGTTGTTTTTAACACAATCAATCAAATTTTTTGTATTATCGGCCAATATAGATCATTGGCAGATATATCGGTGCATCCCCAGTGAAAACCCCCTAGGTTAAATTGTTTCAGCATAAAATGTATGACTTTTCCTGGAGTGACCGTGCCATTAGAACAAAGTTAAAAGTTTCCTTTTTTAAATTTTTATAAAAATGGTACAGCATCAAGGTACAAAGATTGTAGTTATGAAATCAGAAGTCACTTAACCCTACAGTTATGAAATCAGAAGTCACAATAAAAATTAAGCGGCACACATCTATTACAGCAACAATAATTAATTATGTGTGTTTGTAGTAAAAATGAGTGGTGTAGTTGAAAGAAATACATTCTGTCTGGATTGTGAAGTAGGAAAGCACGGTTATTCACCATTTTATGGATGAATGACTGATTTCTACATGAAAAATTAATTTAGGGTTTAAAATTCAATGAAGAAGCTTTATCACAAGGGGTCTGGTGAGAGTGGGTCATTTATGACCCTGTTGATATGGGGTGCATACTTAATATAAAGACAACACAAGGGTTAAACTATTATATTTAATTTCAATTAAATAATGTCACAAAAAAAAAAAAATGTCACCTTAAATTGTCAAAAACATTATCTTCTTGAAAAAAATAATTGTTTTTACTACAATTACAGATCAGACAGAAAAGGATGCGCGCCATATATTTTCAGTGGATAGTGTGTAACTAATAGTGCCCCAACAACAAACCGGTGTTCCCGTTAGATGAACGCATTGGCAACTTTTATGCGTCGTCTGTTCATTTGAATGGTAAGTAACAATTATCATTACTTACTTGTGTAAATGATAAGGATTATCTCGGATGGTAATCCATAGGTGTTTGCCACAGAATTGCAAAAGATGTAAGAAATAACTACAATTACTCGCCAAAAAAATAGGTGGGGCTGGGGGGCATTTGATCATATCTGAATATTGTGTGGGGATACACCCCCCCCCCCCCCCCCCCCCTCCCCCCCCTCCCTCAATGTGTATTATGGTTACAGCCTTGAGGAGTGTACTCTGTGAAATCAAAACTCCACAGTGAACACACCCCTTTAAAAGCTTACCATGGAACCACAAAATAATCATCCTTTACATGTGTGCAAATGTATGTGTATTACTGGTAATCAGTGTTTGGACATTGAAACCTGTATTAACATATCTTCCTCAACCTTAATCTGGTATGACTTGAAGATATACTGGCATGATTTTTGTTGTAAGATATCAGCACAGGAGAACTAAAGGATTCTGGGAGAAAAGCTGGGAAATCCTTGAAGGTCAAGCTCTTAAATTTTTTCTTCTACAGTGAAATCTGAGGTGGGGGGTCTGTAACAACGAGCCAACACTTGGCAATACAGTGTCTTCATCTTGGAAAAGATATGGGTTTTCAAAGAAAAGTGCACACACTTGTCCAGAAAACACCAGAAACCATGTGGCTAAAACTGAGTTAAAGTCTAAAGTCACCTTTACGCAGAATTCAACCTCCACATCTGACTATCGCAACATGCTCTCTAGCGGCCATCGTACTACATGCATCTATAGATTCTCAGGCAGTCTCTGTATCGAGTCGTTATTAAGCACCTTGGGGAAGAAGCTTGTATTGTCTCAGCACCCGTCATTTAAATGTAAAAGGTAAAAATAATATATAGCCTAATATAATTCTCTGTTTTGCTAGCTATAGTGTGCATTGCTTAAATTATGAAAAGTATGGGTGGTTTAAAAACGATAGTAGGCTAGCCTATTCAGCCAACAAATCAGTTAGCTACATCAAAAATAAAAATCTGTAACAAAGTAACTGCTCTTAAAATATGATCCACATCACTGATTATTAATTTTTAATATTACCATCATGTTTGGATTCTCCACCATTAGTTAACATTGCTTATTTTTCATTTTATTAATATTCAGCATAACTTTTAAAATAACCATTAACAAATTTAGGAAACTAATCAGCTAGCCAGCCAATACATTTTGAAAAGACATTTATAAATGAAAAGCTAAGTAACTTACAATTTAACATTTGCTATGATGAGGATGATAGGCTAACGTTACGTTAGCTCTATCCTAGGTTCTAACATAGCTATGTAGGCCTAACTAGCTGCTATCATTATACACTACTTACAGTGCCCTCCACTATTATTGGCACCCCTGGTAAAGATGAGTATAAAGGGTTATAAAAAAATTCACTGTTTGGTGAATTAGCTTAATGTCACACTGAAAAGATTAGAAAGATCCAACCTTTAATTTAAGTAAATTTATTATGTGAAAAAATATCCCTCATCAAGAAATAATTATTTTTAAAGTGATTTCCCGTTGAAAACTGATGTTTTGATCAGTTATCCATCCATATCTACTGTATTTCTGGCAGCAGTGTGGTTTAAGGCTTGTTTGATACGTCAGACCCTTGATGACTTAGAGCCATTTAGCCAACCATGTGTTCCATACTGTTCCAGTGTAATTTACAGCTAAAACTAGTACCACCCCCAATTCCCATAGAGATCCATTCAAATGCAGAGACGTTATAGTATCGCTTGTAAGAGTACCAGAAAATAAGATATCAAGAGTCTTTTGATGTTGTTGGGTCACAGACATCAGGAAGTCATGGAATTCAAAGGATATGTGACCAAATATTAAAAATGATTACTTTATTCTAGAATTGTGGTCCCTGGAATTGTGGCACACGTGGTTTTGTTAAAAATAATTATTTCTTGATGAGGGATTTTTTTTTTCTCATAATAAATTTACTTCAATTAAAGGTCTCATTGTTTTAGTGTGAGCTTAAGCTAATTCACCAAACGGTGAATTTTTTATACCCTTTTTACTCATCTTTACCAGGGGTGCCAATAATAGTGGAGGGCACTGTAGCTAACTGATGTAGACGGGGGGATTACTGCACTGAGTAAAACGGAATAGCTCTTTTTACTTTAATGGAGGGCTTCCGGATTTAGTGTAGTGTAGCTAACTCAGTAATAATGCTTTGTGAAATACCCCCCAGGTTGACGATGCAGAAGCGGCTACTAGTAATAGCGGATCTGATAGCTAGCTTCCAGCTCCAAGTTTTCCTGTTGGTGAGAGATGATGACCAGTAGCTTCGCAAGCTGCTTTCTGACCGTTGCCTAGTGACAGACAAGATCTCCCTGGACTCCAAGCCAGCTTTAGAGAGGAGATGAACAGCTGTGCTTTGCAAGCTGTGGTTTGTGTAACGTTAGCATTGTGATCATAAAGTTCTGTGTTGTGATAGACGTGTCTATCATTCTTTTGACAGGCAGTCAACAAGTATGGGAACGTTATTTAGCCTACCGGTACTTTTCATTTGTTTTTGACAATAGGCTACGAGTTGTGTCTGCAAAGTTGCCGTCTGCAAAGAACTGGGTGGCATACCCAGTCTTTGCGTCCATATCCCAAAATAAATCAAAGGAAATGTTGAAAGTTTCAACTATTTTGAGATTTATTTGATTTCAAACCATTAATTATTCGAGTTATTCATAATATAACAATACAATCTGGAAGTTTTTGCATAGTGATTTGGAACTGTAATGAGGCAAAATACCTGGATTACTGTGCCAATATACACTTTACTGTGCCTATATACAAAAATAATGCACAGCTGTCAACCAATCAGAATTGAGTATTAATCCAAGCCATGGTATATATAAGGGATGGATAATACCAGGGGACCAGGGACCAGCTCGCAAAATTCAGTGGCTACCGGACGTATTGCAGCCTCCGGTGCCAAAAAGCTAATTTCCCCAATGAAATCCATTCAAAATTATGTATTTACTGTGGCCAAATAAAACTATTTTGGGCAGTTCTTTTACATTCTAAAATTTCTTCACACCAAACTAATTACTCTCCAGGGACTGATTTATTTTTCTGAGCCTACAGAATAAGATATAAGATTTTTTTCATTCTAATTTGGTCCGCCTGTTTTTATGTCACAGTGCACAGCATATGAACGAGCATGAGACTGGTCGTAGCTACGGGAAAGGGGGTTGAGCCGAGAGAATCTGCACAGAATGGATCCAAAATATTCCAGCAAGGAAGATTGTATGGATCCACCTTCAGTGTTATTATGATGATGAAGACCAATCAAATATGAATACATAAATAAATGAGAATAGCGTAATATATTTAATTTGCTCTTAAATACATTTTGAGATGATGCTATGGTGCGTATTAAGGTGAAGTGGTGGTGATGATGAAGATGATAAACATGTCAATTACAAAGATGACGACTGTATAGCATAAGTGTGAAAATTTGACTGTGTGCTATGATAGGCCAAATATCATGTTAGTGGCTAAAGAAGGTGATAATTCCGTTGTGTGCCGCTTTTAAGTGTACCAACCGCTTTCCGAAAGATACGAATGTTAATTTTTTCAGTGGGTTTGTATTTCATGATAAAAAAACACTGACATAAAGCATACTCGACTAGGACAGTTTTTAAGGGATGGGGATGACATCTTCAGTGACATGATATTTGATAATTTACACTTTGTACTGCTTAGATTCTGTTCTCAGAGTTCAAGATACTAGCAACATTGCAGTACAGCAAATTGTATACAAAGGTATTCTTTGCACATATTGTACTTATTCTTGTAAATAATTAAAATGAGACGATATTGCATTTTGGTGACAGGCTCTTATTTTATTACTACACATTGTTTGTATACATAGCCAATAATATAAAGCACATTGTTTTCATTTGAATAAAAAACAAAAGTTAATATTGATTACATCTTTTTCCTTCTTTCACTGTATAGGCCAGGCTGTCAAGACAGAACAAGTAGATAAATCCAAGCCTAGTCTATTAGCTGTTCCTGTCTAACTTCGCTTTTCAACAGGCTAAGAATGTCTAGCAACCATAGCAAGGTTATTTACAGCTTCAGAAAGCACCAGTTTACATTTGGCTACACTCAAATTATTGAGTTACCAACCACATACTGTATCTACTTATTCTGGAATTCTCAGTTGTCTGTCTCCTTAAAAAACAGCTAGCTATGATAATGTGCATGCCACGTCTTCACAATAACATTAGCTAGTGACTTATGGCAAAGCTACATGGTAAGCTTGCTAGCAATACTTTGTATTTCAATCAGTCAGAAGCTGAAGCTAGCCAGTTAGGTAGACAGCTCACTAACCAGTTAGCTGAACATAATACTCGTTTAGTTTGCTAGCTAACTACAACTTCTGACTGTAACATTAATTCAAAGTCTTCATAGCTAGCTTACCAGTGAACTTAAAAATTTAAGTAAGGCACTAGCACTAAAACCTGTTTTGAAAACTGTTTTGGCTTCTTAAACCTTTGTGTTTATTTTATTATTATGATATTATTTTATCTCTAGACTATATTATGGCTGCCAATCATGGTTCAAGGAGGAGGAGATGCGTTGCATCTACGTAAACACGGTAAATGATCCATGTTGTTTTATTTTATTTTATTTTCTCAACTGTAAATGTCGATATTGTTTCCAAGGAAGGCAAAAGATCAAATTAATATCATGTCAAGGAAACGTCAATGAAACGTGCTGCGAAAACCACAGAATGCATTTGAGTAATGTGTACGAATTGGTCAAGGCAGTGTCATGAACAAACTTTTCAGGGGCCAAGTACCCTGGCCTTACCCTCCTTGCTAGCTATTTCCTATCCCAATCAAAACTGTTCCCTGCAGCTAGAACATAAAGGCATAAAAGAGGGCCTGACCTGATGCATGTTGTACAGTGGACAAAAAAAAAAATGATGATGCAAAACAAAACCCAAACCAAAAAATATTGAAACAAGTCCACATAATGAGTCCCTCTCCTCTTACCAGCTGTCCTATGAGGAAGAGGTCCCCTTCTCCTGATATCGAGGGAGGCTGACAACTGGAGGTTCAACCTCTACCAGCTCGATCTGAGGCCCTGTGGGCTAGCCTGAGGGCATATTTCTTTTTAGTTTAGGTTGGTTTTTGTTGAAAGGGGAAAAAAGAAGTAATCCAAAGCAAAGAAGAAAAAAAAAAAGAGAAAACGGTGCAACTGATGCAGCGCACAAGTCAGCGTCAAACAACAGGTGTAACATTCAGAGTCCTTAGCACAAACGTGTTTTCAACGAAAATACAAAAAACGGCTTCACAAAAAAAAAATATGGGGAGCTACCCCATACCAAAAGCCGTCAGGCCCACGAAACCATCGGTAGGTCTTCAATCAGCAGTGATACTTTCAGGCAATACAAATACAAACACCTTTTCCAAAAACGCTACCACCACCCGTTCTTCCGGTTACCTCATGCCTTTTAACCCTTTCTGAGGAGGAGGAAACTACGTCACACAGTCATGTGCAAATAAAAGAAAGAAAAACAACAAAAAAGGAATGTACATGTGATCGTACCCTAGGGAATCCTAACAGTAGAGAAAACCTCTCAACTTAAAACGTTTCCGAAGCATAATAATAATAATAATAATAATACCTTGCATTTATATAGCACCTTTCTATACTCAAATACTCAAAGCGCTTACAGTGATGAGGGGGAAACTCACCTCAACCACCACCAATGTGTAGCACCCACCTGGGTGATGCAGCGGCAGCCATTTTGCACCAGAATGCTCACCACACATCAGCTGAGGTGGAGAGGGAGAGAATGATTATTAGCCAATTTAAACTGGGGGATGATTAGGTGGCAGATTTGGAATTTAGCCAGGACACCGGGGAAACCCCTACTCTTTGCGATAAGTGTCATGGGATCTTTAATGACCACAGTGAGTCAGGACCTCGGTTTAGCGTCTCATCCAAAAGACGGCATCTCCTACAGCACAGTGTCCCCATCACTGCACTGGGGCATTGGGATTTATTTGACCAGAGGGAAGATTGCCCCCTACTGGTCCAACAACACCACTTCCAGCAGCAACTTATTAGAAATGTCCTTGTCACAATGCTTGGCACAAGACATCTCGGAAGCTTTTAATTCTAAATTCTCAGAGCGCATCCCTGTGGTTCATTGCTCTGCGTTTGCCGGTTTATGCAGATGCTTCACGTTTAGCTATCCAGTGCGCATGCTCTGGTTCCAAAAAGCCCCATAGTCAAACATGGCAGCCTCCATGAACTGGCTTCATGCGCCAATGAGCAGCTCCCATAGGAATCCATGGAACTGGTAAGCGGGAGCTGTCTCCAGTTCTTATACAGTATATCTTGATGTATAATACACAATGAGGTGGTCAGCTATTGAAAAATAATGACCGACCCGGAGGTGAATAGGGTTGCTTCCGCGAAGGTCATTATTTTTCGATAGGCCTAGCTGACCACCTTGGAGTATCACGCTTATTACACAGCTAATTACCTTACGAAAAAAATCGTCCATAATTTGACACAAAATCTTGATTTAATGTGATTTTATTAGTCTACAAGGTTCAGCTAAAAAATAGTAAAAAATAGTCAGTTCGCTTCTGTTTAGAGCTTCTTCCATAGCAACAAAGACTAAACAGGGTCTTGTAACAAACAGGCTAGCTCACAATGTTTTTATTTACATTTTGCTTACTGCTTTGTGGAATTTCAGTGATCTTCCGGTATAAGCCTAGACAAGTCTCAATTTGTCTGAAACTGCGGTCAATTTTTAAAGTGATCGAAACATTAAATGTTTTATTTACCAAGCTGGCTACCAAACATACTTCCCTTGCAGCCCTACTATCCAACATTTGTGTGCTACTGGCAATGTAGCTGTCTAGCTTCATCTAGTTTTATTTTATTTTTTAAGTGTCACAGTAAGTTTCTGCCCAGGAAGGTTTAGGCTACTATGACACAGGATTACTGAGTTAGCTGGATAAGTTTTAGTTTAAAAAAAAAAATATTAAAACTAAGATCAGACAAATCTCCCATATTTAGGATTAGTTGAAATATTAAATTAACTGCGCTTCTTTCTGTGGAGTGATATGAAAAGCATTCCAAGTTAAACGGTCTGTTACTGATAGCAGCAGTCATTATTCAGTAATACATGACCACAGAATGCCTGAAGTGACCAATCAGAATCGAGCATTCAACAAAGCCAGGTAATATTGTATATATACATCTGATCAAAAACGTCTCCGACGTAAAAAAAGCCAAGTTACTCATGCATAGCCTACAGAGCGCTGTCTATAAGTCCTTAATTCCAACTTGCAAAAACTAGGCCTGCCTTTAAAAGTATTGATATCAAAATGTGGCCAAGTTACAACTAACAATATTGCCGATTGTAGCTCACACTAAATGAACTAGCTCTATTCCAAAGCAATGCTATCCAAACTTTCCTAAATTATTTAATGCAACTTGGCCCTGTGTTTCTTCATCTAAGCATGTGAAGAGATTGTGCCTCATGGAACAACATATGATTTCAATGAATGTTTTTAACAGTTGATGAATAATTACATTCCAGAAAAGATATGGTTATACTTTGTTGGCAAATTTACTTTAGAAAATGTACAGGTTTTAAAATGTTAACTGCTGCTACAGATTTCATAACAATTCACAAACAGACATTTATATCAAGAAACATCATGTACAATAGAGAAAGGGGGAATTAATAAATAAATGCAGATAGAAATGCGTAATATTTTTACCTAGAAAATAGTGTACATATAGCATTTTTACGAACGTATGCAATAGTTATGATATTTGCGAACAGAATTGTGTGAACACAAGGATATCTATGCTCTGTAGGACCACACAGGTTTTGATAGAAATCAAAATATTCCAAATAAATCAATAAATACATAATAATAATAATAATAATAATAATAATACATTTTATTCATTCTGTGCTTTTCATAGACCCAAAGCAGTGGATGCAGACAATTGTTCAAACATGGCCTATAGTGTAGTAATTTTTCTGTTTAATTTCTAAGTGCAAGTTGCAACACATCTGAATCTGAGTATTTCCACTATAAATTATTCTCATTTTGCAGTTTGATGTGGAACATACAGTTTCACTGACCACATTCTCTTGAGATGGTAAGATGAAGAAACACAGGGCCAAGTTGCATTAAATAATTTAGGAAAGTTTGGATAGCATTGCTTTGGAATAGAGCTAGTTTATTTAGTGTGAGCTACGATAGGCAATATTGTTAGATGTAACTTGGCTACATTTTGATATCAATACTTTTAAAGGCAGGCCTAGTTTTTGCAAGTTGGAATTAAGGACTTATAGACAGCGCTCTGTAGGCTATGCGTGAGTAACTTAGCTTTTTTTACGTCGGAGACGTTTTTGACCAGATATTACTTATTTTTGATAGCTAACTAATGATGAATAATGCATGAAGATAATGACATCAAGACAGACATGCATACAGAATACATGCATTCAAAATAAATGCATGCAGACATTCGCGTAAGCATAACGCCCTGCACTGACGAGAATGAGAACATTTCTCCTATTGCCGATAGCCCACAATTACATTAAAGTAGTTTGTAGTTGAGCTGTATTTAATGTCTAATGAAATACAATGAATAGTTTAGTTTTCTGTAGTGCAATGGATGGCATGTTGATTCGCTTCGTAGTAGCCTAGCTTGTACCTGCTTCCTGACTAACAGCTGACTGACGTTTCTCTGGCAAAACAAACATTGGCTAACAAGCTTAATTGGACAACGCATATTTCCCAGGAATCTTGAGAAAACAATAGATACTACTAAGAAAGTAGCCTACCAGAGATTCTTCTTCTTATTATTATTATAATTAAAAGTGTTTGCAGTAAGCTACATTATCTGCAGACTAGCGTAGACTAGAGCAATGTTCGGAGGCAATTCAAATTTTTTAAAGTGACTAACCATGAATCATATATGTTTGGGGAATTGGAGGTTTATAAATCTTAAGGGATTGCAGTTCATAGTAGGCTATGTATTATCGTAAATTCTTAATTTTCCTAGTAGTTAATTTTATGGTGACGTTGTTTTATGTGTGAAAAGGATAAACTGAACAGAGCTGAAGAAATGAAGAAATGAATGAAGACATAATAAAGAAATGTTGGCCGAGGTGAGCGTTGAAGGTTCGGTTTCCACAGTGAGTCTAGAAATGACCGCGGCACAAGAGCACAGCAGGCTCCACACAGACTAATTTTTTTGTCGGCATTTGTGTGAGATTAAAATATGTAGCCAATGGCACAGTTATTTCTAGAATTTTTTTTTACATTAATGCAACAACGCAATGCTAACCAGATGATATTCTGCGTTGAAACTTTTTTCTTTGCTTGACAAATAGCCATGGGATACCTGTGCCCATAACGTTAGCTAGCCTATTGCATTACTGCCGTGTCCAGTGACTGAATTGTTTAACTAACAGGCTAAGTGAACAGTTAATATTGTAAACATGTCTTTGCCTTTGCAATAAAAAAAAATGATTGAAAGAGAAAACCAGAACATGTGCACACTGTTTGAATCCAAAATGAAATTAGACTTTAGTACCAACCAGGCGGGGTACGAACCCACGTCTCTCGCATTCTAAGGCTTGACGCTAACCAGAAGAGCAAAGGGATACAGTCACGTGATATAGGCTATAGGCCAATTGTCAGTGTCTGTCTGACTTTCACCATTTCGCTGTAGTACAAGTGAAATACAAGTGAAACATTCAACAGTTAATATTGGAAACGTCTTTTGCCTTTGCAATAAAAATACATTTGTTAATGTGAAAATAATAACAGTGTAATAAATGAAAAGTATTTAACAGTTGCACATTGTTTTTGTTGAAAAGAAATTTGTGTCCTGTTGGGCTTGAACCCCCAATCCTCTGTATGAGAGGCAACAACTGTAACCATTAGGCCACAGCAGCTCCATGGAATACGCAAGGCCATATAGCGGTTTTTTCTGTGAATCTGTGATGTGTGCAAATTGGTTTGAATTTTTATTGGGCGATAAGCTTGGGAGAGCAGGTATGCGATGTTGTTATCCAATGGGGAGAATTATTCTTTGAGGGTACAGAGGCAGGCAGGTAGTGAGGGTCTCTGGGTAGGCAGGAAAAATGGGAAGAACAATGAGAAGAAGAAGAAGAAGAAGAATTAGAAGAGGAAGGAGAAAAACCGCTAAATAACCCAAGTTTGGGGCTTTATTGTGTGGATGTGTGAAGTTGTATCTGAATGCTGTGTGGATACATGAGGTCAGAACATACAGAAGTTAATGTTTTTAAGGGCTGAGAGTCTGTGGTCATTGTGGTTACTTCTGTAGGAAACCCTGAAAAGTGCCAAACTCTCTGTGCTGTATAGGTATGGGGCATGTCGTAACTTGGCGGATGGCATACCTGCCATCCCAATATGTACAGTTGAAGTCGGATGTTTACATACACTTAGGTTGAAGTCATTAAAACTAATTTTTAACCACTCTACAGATTTCATGTTAGCAAACTATAGTGTTGGCAAGTCAGTTAGGACATCTACGTTGTGCATGACACAAGTAATTTTTTCAACAATTGTTTACAGACAGATTATTTCACTTTTCATTCACTATTCCAGTGGGTCAGAAGTTTAAATACACTAAGTTGACTGTGCCTTTAAATTTTTTATATTTGGTCACATATCCTTTGCATGCCATGACTTCCTGATGTCTGTGACCCAACAACATCAAAAGACTCTTGATATCTTATTTTATGGTACTCTTACAAGCGATACTATAACGTCTCTGCACTATAACGTCTCTGGGAATTGGGGGGTGGGACTAGATTTAGCTGTAAATTATGCTGGAACAGTATGGAATACAAAAAGTATTGGACAGTTTAACATAATGTAGAATAAAGTAATCATTTTTAATATTTGGTCGCATCCTTTCCAACTCAAAGTGCTAGAGTACAGAACCAAAATAACAAAAAATGTGTCACTGTCCAATGAATTATGGTGCTCACTGTATATACATATAGAGTGTCTGTCTTGTCTACTCTGCTTTACAGCTGGCATCTGCCCTCCTTCTGCTCATTAGTACATTTAGAATTGCTCTTTGTTACCAGCAGAAATTTTATTTCACACCATAAGAGAAGCCGTTATCCAAATATGAGTTTGGAATGTACCATCCTGGTGACTGTGTAAATAATTTGCTCTAAACTTCATACTTAACAGCACCTCATCATTTTTCATTGATTGTTTCAGTGGCACTCTCAGCCAGAGTCTTATTACATTACTGTTTTATATTTTCTGCATAGATGTGAAGAGTGCCAGTGGAAGAGGTGGTCTGTCTGTGATACAACTTGTGGTTCAAATGCAGAACTAAGTATAATACCACTAATATGTATTTATGAGGACCAAGACTTCAAACAATAACATAGAGAGGACAAGGGCCAATAAAAACTTTTTGGGCACTTGCTTTTGACTATTGACTACTGGCAACAATGTTAGTATTAACATCCTGGATTACATATGGACTGTGGAACAGTGTCTATGAGGTTAAAGTGCAGACTTTCAGCGTTCATTTGAGGGTTTTTACATCCATATTGGGTGAACCGTGTAGCAATTTTACATAGTCCCCCCCCCCCCCCGTTTTAGGGGGGAACAAGTAATTGGACACATGAACCTAAACTTAAAATAAAGTCATCATATTTAATATTTGGTTGCATATCTGTTGGCATGCCATGACTTCCTGATGTTTGTGACCCAAAAACATGAAAAGACTCTTCATATCTTATTTTCAGGTACTCTTACAAGGGATAATATAACCTCTCTGCATTTGAATGGATCTCTATGGGAAATGGGGAGTGAGACTAGATTAAGCTGCAAATTACATGGGAATAGTGTGGAACACATGATTGGCTAAATGGCTATAAGTAAGGGTCTGAGGCGTCAAACGAGCCTGAAATCATCACTCTGCTGCCAGATATGCAGTAGATATGGATGGATCACTTTAAGTGTTGTTTCTCCTGACTCATTTTTCTATTGAAAAATAAGACTATGTATAAAAATGGCTACAATTGCTACACGGTTCACCCAATATGGATGTAAAACCTTCAGATTAAAGCTGAAAGTCTGCATTTAACCTCATAGTCACTGTTCCATTTCAAATCCAATGTGCTGGAGTACAGAGCCAAAAAAACTAAAATTGTGTCACTGTCCAAATACTTACGGACAGCACTGTACATGACTGGTGAATGGCAAGGTGCACCTGCCTGTCAGTGCCAGGGAGAAAGTGATCTCTGAATGGCTGGCTGCTGAAACTTTCTTTCCCAAAGAGCATTGCACAAAATACACACAGTGCAGAAATGACTACGGACTCAATATTAGGACTCATGACACTGTTGTTGTATGCTTACGCTGTAAATGTAAAGCAATTCATCACTGATATCAACATGCAGCCCACATAGTATTATGTGTATCAAATAAATGATATTCTGCAAAAAGACGCCCATATTATTTGCAATAAAAGAAAGGAGAGTACAGGTGTGTTGTGCGGGGTAGTGGGTTGAGCTCAGATGAATCCCCCCTCTCCCTTTCTGAACTGGAACATTCCCAATGTGGCTGCTTATCTGACACCCCCCACCACTGCCAAGAGGGAACATAGTTTCCTTGTTGATAAAAAAAATCTAAGAAAGTTGTAATAGGGGATTTATTTCCTTCTGTTTTCCTCTTCTTTGAGTGTTTACATGATATTGACTCCAGTTGGATATTTCACAAGAATAAGCACAGTATTTCCCATTTCACGCACAACAGGCATGCACATCACCTTTTTTAAACACTCTGTCAATTTGTTTTAATGTGCATTTATCGCAAGATGACAAAAAAACCCGAAAGAGTACCATCACCATCCAACTTGTGAAGACTGATATGGTGAAAACCCACCTAAAATGTACAAATGGAGATGTTTTGTGTTTGATGCTGATGCGTAGGAAGAGGTGAATCCTGGATGAAGATCATTGGAGAGGGGATTTGCACATTGTGCTAAGTGCCTTCAGCAGCTTTTTCATTTCATTCAATGAATCAAATGGAATTCATCAGTGAGCATCAAACTTCAGAGCCAAGCTGGTCTTCTTCAATGGGGGGGGGGGGGGGGGGGGGGATTGAAACCAGCCTGCTTGCTTTGCCATTAACCCACAGTGACAGCAACAGCCTGACTCTCCTTTAATTTTGCATTGCCCCAGCACTTTTTCTTCTGATAAAACCACAGCATTAGTAAAGATATTTCTCACAGTAAGATCAATATACAACAAAAAGCCCTGTAACTAAGCAAGCCGTCAAGGTGTGGGACACACACACACACAAACTCACACAGATACACGCATGCGCGCACACACACACACACACACACACACACACACACACACACACACACACACACACACACACACACACACACACACACACACACAAAGAGGGGGAGAGAAAGAGAGCATGTGTTGTTTGTCATATGCAGCGTGTGAATAGTTACTTATGGGTGCAATCAATCAGTGGCACACCATTTATCCTGTTCATCATAATGCTGTAATTTATAGTTCATCCTCCTCTCGTAATGTAGCAAAGCCAAATTCAACACAGATCAACTCACATAAAATTTTACAAGAAATGGCACATCCCAATAAAATTAATTTAATCCTGAATTCTGTATCCTAAATTCTTTCATCACTTATTCATTTCCATACATGTCTATGTAACTACAGTTGTGGGTTGATTTTCACAAAGACTGGTAAGGGTAAGAAAATTATGGAAAGCAACACAACATATTTACAGAGCACCAAAATAATGGTTTTGGAATGAAACCTTTTAAATTGTATAATCAATGCATAGCTTGTTAACAACGGCCTACTGTTGAGGCATTTATTTGTTTGCTTATTGTCTAAACAAACATGAGAGTAATGTTGTATCTACCACTTGTATCCAGTTCTTCAGATGTAAGCAAATGTCTTGGCACCAGCACAAAAAGAATTGCAACACCAGAAGAGAAAATGGACAAGAACAAGGTTTGGGGGACAAAAATGAATTGAGTAGCTCATAAAACTGTGATTCTTTATGAAACTTTAGTAAACTAATATTCTGCCCGTTCTGCTTTCATATTTCGGTCATTTATATAACTGTCTATGCTCATTATAATGTTGGTTTTTCATTGCTGGCAGACAAAACATGGGTATGTAGAATCTAGTAAATTCCTGGTCACCAGGGCATTTGCATACTACGAAGGAAGCTTAATATAGCTACCTTGGGTTTCTTTGCCTTAGCTAGCTGGCTTCTCAAAACCTAAGAACTGCAATCAGGATTAACCGGTATGACGAAAATGGTTATCAAGTGAACACAGGCTTTGTTAATTAAGCTCTGTGCGCATTGCCAAAAAAGGACGGTGTCTGCAACAATGAGCCTATAGCCGTACAGCATGGACCATACTCGACCAGCACATTTCTCTCCTGAGGAAAAAATACTGGATACGGACAGATATAATGGATGGATATGAAGAACATAAAGCAATCGTAATGGCAAAAGAACCACTGACCACTGTTGCGTTGGAAAAACATTACTAATCGTGGAAATTTGTGAGTTTATGGGCTGCTTTATTTAGGCCAACGTTACCACTCTTAAAACATAACGAATAAACTCTCACTAATTGTCCTACAGTTTATTTCTAATGTGACAACTGCACATTCTAAACTTAAACTTAATGCAGCATATTTCAAATCTTGCCTGAAGCAATCACACCAAAGTTTATTCATAAACTCAAGAATTATGGGGCCTATCACTGTCCCATAAATAAGGAATAAGTGAATATGGACATGTAGGGCTCAATACATGGTCTTTCATATGTAGTCCTAGCCTATTGTATTCCCTCCGTTGTGAACTAAGATCATTCGTATAGTGTATCATTGTGGAAATTAAGTGAATTTTGTCGGTCTCTAAATAATCTCGCCCTGCGAAGACACCCCCTCCTCACTATGCACACCTGGAGAAGCCTTTTTCCAAAGGAGATGATTGGTCAAAGGGCGGTGCTTTTATGTTTCAATCTGTTAGTCTGAACATAACCTGCCCCGGACCAGGTTAGCCAGTGTAAATTACCATGGCGATATTCAATTTCAAACTGCTTTCTTGGCATGAAATACATTTGCAATTATTGCCAGTGTACATACAGAAATATAGGAAGACACTAGAACATGAATGCACATGAAAGATATACCCCGATTAAAAGTGAATCAGCTTTGTGATACGGAAAACCCAGTGCAAATTAAATTAGCCCCCTAACCTCTTAATCTCGCTTCGTAGTATACTCCCCAGGATGGTCTCAAAGCCAAATACTGGCAAAGAATAAGGCAACACTTATTGTGACTACAATCAGCTTTAATTCAATCCAATGTATCCTCATTTTACTGAAAACATTTACATTTATTATTGGATGTCCTAATGTTACTAACTTTTCTCATGCATAATAACAATGCAATATAAAATGCTTATTATTCTATAACTCATTTTTGTTTTCAAACATTTATAATAGCAGAAATCCAGTGTTTGATTACATGCTCATACTTGGTGTTTTGTTGAAAAATTAAAAAATATCCAACATATTTACAATTTTGTGATATGTATAGGCTACATATTTCTAAAATATGGTAAATACCATTTTCAAATTTTAATTAAAATTTAGGGACAATGCACATTGCAACAAAACTGAATGAATCTCAGTGTGATAATGAATTCCATCAATTCCTATTATTTTATATATTTATCTGTTACAGGATTTACATGTTTGTATTGACATTTACTTTGTATTTTCCTTGTATTTAAAACTGAAATTAATTAAAAGGTGAAAGTAGCCTAATTAAAATGATTCACAATCATTAAATGTGTTTTCATTTGTTGTCTATATGCATATATTAATTATTCTGGGATATTTGTAACACCCTTATGGAAAAAGAATATACGGCAGTATATTGTAAATATGTCAAAATTATCTTCACAATATATGTAAAATATACTGCATTTCCATAAGGGAGGATAGCCATAAAAATACATTTGTGAGAAGGCCGTGAGTTCCTTCAGACATGATTGTTATCCTAAGCTATTGCAGGTATGGGTCAGGGGTGTATGTGTGTGTGCTGCAATTTTCTATCATTTACATTATCTGCAGCCAATGCACTGTGCTGTCCTGTACTGTTATACAACAATTCTACAGCAGTTCACTTGGGTGGGAGAAATTGATTCAAAATACCACAAAACTTTACCTATAGAGCCAGGGAACAATTACTTTTTTAATAACATCTGCATTCCTGTTTAATAAAAATATGTTGTGACAAAAGTATACTGCTTTAAATCTCCGACTGCAGTTTTTTTTTCTCCTACTGTATCTGGCTAAGCACTTTGCCGTAAATTGAATTGGCCCTTGATGTGTTGCTCTCCCATGCTGGGAATGTTTGCAGTTGTAATCAAGGTCCATGTAACTTGTTTGCAAAATGTTTTTCCTTTATGGATTAGAGGTGCTGCACAATTGTAAATATGGGACCACAAAACCTGCCTTTCATTTTCAGAAAAGAAAACCAAGGGATGTACGTATGTATCCAAATTGGCTGTGTGTTATTTTATTCAAATGAATTTACAAATGTCATATCATCAAGCCTATTTCAGCATATGTTATTCTCATCAGGTCAAAATTGCCTTTTTCAGTTTAGGTACATAAACACACAAAGAAGTGTGTGCATGAGATTGTATTAAAGGTAGCAAGGAAAGGTTAAACATTTTAATCAAACAAACTTTTTTTAAGTTGATGCAGTTTAATTTAATTGGTAGAAAATGTTTAAAAAAAGGTTTTTAAAGGTGATACTTTCTAAGTAAACACAAACTGTTTGATACACCTGTGGTCCTCTTTATTGGTTCTCAGCAGTAAAACAGGCCTGAAATTACATTAGTATAATGCATACGTGTTATGAGCAGCAGCAGTTATTATTTTAGGAAATGACAAGAGCTCTTTTAACAATGATCCTCTTTCTTTGGAAGAGAGGAGACCGTGGCATTGCTCCCACAGAGATTTAGAGTGCTGGGGTTACTTACACTGTTTTCCCAACATTTCCTGGAGTTTGCTGACAGAAGTCAGACTGTCGCTTAAATAGTCTCCTCAGTGTGTTCCTCCAGTTCTACCCAGGGGGACCCGCTCACTCTAAGCGCTGAACTGAGCCATCTCCCTCCTCTAAATGCAAGATGTTTCAACAAGCAAATGACAGAAGGTGGGATTTGTGTCTGTGTCCTCCTTTGATGAGTGGGACTATTTTATGTGTTTGTCTTAGCAAGAAATGTAAAGCTTGAAGGCTCTGGCCATGGCTACGGACTGTGCAAGTTCACATCCATACCCTTGGGTCTGCACACTGTGGCCCTCACCCGTAGTACAGCACCTGGGTGATGGGAACACCTTGGACCACGCTAGGATCACTTGACGGCTCCACTCAGTGAATTCCTGAAAAGCAACATGTCGATCTCACCAGAGCTCTCAAATCTATCTTAATGTCTTTCTTGTGTCAGCTATAAGCACAGTTCCATTCCTCTATGGCCTTCTTTGTTTGTAATCTGTTGAATCAATGAATATGCAAGGTGGAATGCAGGCTGGATTCTAGCTGAAGAATGAAATGATAGCTTTCAGAAAAGATTGAAAAAAGCATGATCACTTGATTTTAATTGTGTATCTACCTAGAGCCTGAATACTTACCTAGAGCCTGAAAAAGCTATGGCCAAGTTTTAGATTTATTAAGACAAGTTTTATCCCAGTCATGCTAGTTTCACATTAAACAGAGGTTGAATCAACAGGGAAGACTTACTAAAATGTTTTTGATTGTGCAGCAGTTCAGAGTTAATGGAACACTACCATATAGAGTCACATGATTAGTTACTTTTTTTAAATTAAGGAATTGCCACAAGATGTCAGAGTGAGTTGCAGAATGTGGAGTTCTGGTAATGGAAAAATAAATAAGTAAATGAGTAAACATCTCCTCCTTGTCATGGATTTTGTGTCTATGTGTTTTCAGAGAAGATAGTTGCCTTGTCTTGAGATTTTGGGATATTTGCATACTATAAATACACCCATTCATCTGCTTTGTTCTCTAGTGTTTGTCAGCCCGCCAAAAGCATCAGCAAATTGCTTGCAGAAAAAAAGTTCATCACCAGTAAACAAACCCAGATCTTTATTGATTTTCCTTTTCATCTAGATCTTACATAAGCAGATAAAAAATAATAATCTATGCAGTAAATAATTAGAACTGCATGTAATGGAACTATAAGATAAAAAGATTAGATGAAGCCATTGTCAAAGCTATTTCCTACAGAAGCACCTGAAGCTAATAGATGATTTGAAACATGTGAAAGCATTGAGACAGATGATCAGATTCACAGATAAAGGCACTTGTCATTTTCCCCAATACCCACAGCAGCATATTAAACCTTGTCACTGTTGATAGGTCTACCAGGAGACCCGTAAACCTCTACTGTAACTTTCACTATCCGTAATGAGGTTCCAGTGAGCTATGGTGCCCACAGCTGAAAATGCAACAACAGAAACACCTTTTTTAATGGTCTCGCCATGATGGTCTTTGAAATTAGTGACAATAAAGGGCTGCTGAAACCTCCCCCCCCCCACATACCACCCCCGAAACACAGCCCAAGCCCCCCCTCCCCACCCCGCCAGATGCGAGAAGCATGGAACCCGGTTTGCCCCTGCTACCAATTTTGCAGACCAATTATCTACTTGGAATCATGGGAGTTGAATAAACAAACAGCCGCCCCCGCTGCGCCGTGGCGGGTCTCGGACTGCTAGTAGACTGGAGCGTCTCTGAGGCTTTTACAGAGATCAATTCTCCATCACAAAGCGCCCACCACGTTTAGCCCGCTTGGGCTCCGTGCTCCTTTGTTTGACGGCCACTCCCATCTCTTTTCACAAATCTATTTATTTATTTGCAGATTTATTTATTTTTAATTGCTTCCCACAGACCAATTTTTATTGACTCTGGGAATAGCAGCTGTTTATCACCGGTTAATTCATATTTATGCCCTTTTGCCTGGAAATCAACAGCACTGGCAAACTTGGGTTGCAGGCTGTGCAGTCCATTATACAGCAGAGCTATTGGGGCAGAGATGGCAGAAAGCTGCTGTAAAAATCAATGGCACCCTGATTAAAATGATGGCAGCAAATTCACGGTTTCTAGCAGGAGTGTCCAGACAGTCGAGAGGTGTACGCCAAATAAGCCACAGTTGTCTGCACACAAAGAAAATCCTCACTGTCTTTGTTTGTCAGCTGTAAAGATTCACAATGATTGCTGGGAAGTGGGGACAGTTAAGTTGTTTTTTTTCTCATCAACAGACTCTTCTTTTTTGTTGTTGCCGTTTTAAGTTCATTTTGTACAAAGGTCTCCTTAGTCACAATGTGATATTTATTAACAATTTGTACTGCCTCCCTTCAAAATATATTCAATAAAAAATAAAATAAAAAACCATCTTGTGGACGGATCTCCAAACAAGTGATGAATTTACACTTAAGCATAATATTGTTATTCATGTCCTGATGCCGTAAATAAGGGAGGTGTCTGGGTGACAGTTGTGAATCACTACATTTAATTGATGTGTAAGTGTTGATATATGCTGATACTTATTTCCTATTTATACCCTAATTAAAAATGGGATTCCTTCAATTCTGTAAATCTAGAGTCGACTGCATGGGCTGTACTGCTTTTTGTCAGTATTAATGGATGTCATTGGCCTCTAATCCAAAAAGGATTACAATAGATCATTTATATTCATGAATCAAAAGGTGCATACTGGTGCTCTCTGTCTCGGTTTGCAATCACTGATGCTCAGTTTCATCCACTGTAAGAAATATGCTCCCCTCTCATTTTAGTGATTGTCTGAGACCTAGTAATTACTTAGCTGGTGTACGGCTTTGTTCAAGTTGAAAAGGTGATGTATTGAAGTACATTTTCCTCAACCAAATTGTTCTGCAGTCTTTAAAATATGTCAACAATTATTAAGCGTGTATTCTTTGCAAAAATCCTGATTAATGCTTTGGCACAGGGCTTTTTCTACTGTACAAATACGGCAAGACAAAGCATGGTTGCCAATTTCATCTCAGAGCTTACCATATTCCACTGCATAGGCAAATGCAATTATCTACATATATAGCTCTGTTTTTTAGGAGTCACAAAGTAAATACATTCTCTGGGTCTTGTTGGATCTGGGTGAGTCTGAATAGACCTGGATCTGTCCAGATGGATATGGGCATGTCTGGGTGGATCTTAGTTGACTAAGGGAAGTTTCAAAGAGGAGGGAGCTCAGATAGGAGACACCCATGCTCTCACATCACCAGATTTGCTTTGTCTGGGTATGGTTCTGCTACTTAGTTTATTTTCAGCTCCACATTGTCCATATATTGACAGTTGCATTTCAACCCCCCCACACCCCCACACACACACACAGACACACATACTGTATATTGATATTCACGCTGCTGTCGTTTCTAAACATTTCTCTTTTATTTTGGCAAGTTGCAGAGCTTCTTCATTATTTGCAGTGGACAAAGAGAAAGGAGAGTGTCCGTGGATGTATGTTTCTTGAGGCAGCTCAGGATCAATCCACAAGCAGTAAATGGATATTATTAAACAGCATGGGGCACCATGCACGGTGGACAGGGTCTGGTGGAGAGCAGGCGAGGGAAGCAGCTCTTCACGCATGCTGCAACAGGGCAATTGTTGACACGCTTTTCCCTGCCAATCTGCAGTGCTCCTCCAACTGTGGCTGCCATGGCAACCTGATTTTACCCACCGCAGCAGCTGGTGGCCCCCGCTTATGGAGTTGTGTGCCTCCGTGATCGCCGGCTCTTAAAAAGAGGGAAAATGGCCTCCACAATACTCGCTGCCACTCAGCGCTCCCACGACTCAACCTGTCCAGCAGAAATAAAAATAGTCTGACAAACAGCATGGTGGTTTTATTTCACAACCCATAAAGTAACAGAGAGCGAGACGGAAAGCAAGAGGGAGAAAATGAGGGAGCCAAAAACTGCAAGATTAAAAAGCACCATCTCCTGAACATGTGTGCATGCATATTTGAGTGTGAATATATGTGTGTGCGTGTTTATGTATGTCCGGATATGGTTTGTGTGTGTGTGTGTGTGTGTGTGTGTGTGTGTGTGTGTGTGTGTGTGTGTGTGTGTGTGTGTGTGTGTGTGTGTGTGTGTGTGTGTGCGCGTGTGCGTGTGTACATATGCCATATAAATGGAAATAATGTATTGAACTGCATCAACTTGTATGTTATACCTGGCCTTCTCTCTCAGGCTGATCTAAATTGTACTTGTTTGACTATTTGTCTACACAGAAAACCGTATACATATGATTATTTCCATATAAAATGACTAATTTCTAAAATGAAGGAATTAGAGGGCTGTGATGATGCATCAAGGTACCAGAGCAGCTTTGAAAGATCTCACATCTGAACAGCACTGGTCTCTCTCTTTATTTCTATCTCTCTCGCTCTTTCTCTCACACATACACATACACACACACACACACACACACACACGCATGCACACACACACAGATACATGCACATATGCACCCAGGTATGGACAAACACTTACATGCAAAACACATATTTGCAGAAAGTTGATACCTTGGTATCTTAATCTGTCTCTTTCACCCCAGAAAGCTTTGAGTGTTCTCAAATACCATGCCTGCTGGCTTCATTGTACTAATACTCCAACAACACTAAGGCCTGCACCTGATACCACTACTTGCTGTACAGAGATTAGGCTTGCATTTAACAGACTGCTCTTCACACTGTGCCAAGCAGAGCACAGAACAGGAATGCACTTTGACACAGATGTGATTACTTACTAAGTCGAAATACCATAAATATATACAGACACATATATGTTCATACAAGCATCTATCTGTATCTGGATATTTCTTCATTAAACACATTTACATATGTACAGGCACACATATCCACGCATACATGCATCCATACACACAATCACATCTTTTTGATCTATGGGGCGTCAGCACAGCTTAATATTTAGGGAAGAGGGTGTGGAACTCAGAGGTTGTATGTTTGGTTCCCAGCAGAAGCACTGCCATTGTACCCTTGACGAAGGTACTTAATCTGAACTACTGTAGATATTCAGATATATTAATGCATTGTGTGTAAAGACTGTATGATGTTTAAGACGTTCTGGACAAAATCATCTGCCAAATTCCCATAATGTAAATGTAAATCTAGTCCCTGTTCCAGAATTTTCATTATTGATTCACTTATTCTTGACAAAAATTTTTACCTTCTGTTTGACTGCAGCGGAGACATTGAAGTTCATCACTATGGGGACTGATGTTACTTCACTCCTTTATCAAATCTTTCTGAGGTCTAGTTCCCTATTTGGAGGTGCCAATCTTATACTGGCAGCTATCTAATCTGTGGAGACTTCAGTTTCCCTTTCTGGAAATGGTTTTGGACATTATTCCTAATTCTGATTTACACTCAGTATCTTTTGAAAGATAAATATGTTGTGCTATTTAGGAAGGCCATTAAAGACATTTTGCATTGTTAAGCTTGGCATTTAGCGTTTGTCAGAAAGTGTAGAGAGCAATGCGGAGCACACATTAGCATCATTTTAAGCTTTAAAGTGCTGCCGAGGACTTCTCAGTTGGCATTGTTGAAATTTTGTCATTTTGCAATGTTTTAGAAGTTTTACCTATCCTGTGGAATTGTTCACTGATGCGTAAATTGTCTGGTAAGTATTAGGACAATAGCAATTCCAGAACAGCTGGGACTTTGTCAGTGCAAGTTAAGTACATTTTTCCCCCTGCATTCACAAAGTGCTTCGAGATTGTTTATAGCTGATGGAAGGGTGCATTTTCCTCTCACACAAAACAATGTTTTTATACAGGGAAATGGCTAGAAAACTGACATGCACAAATGCAAATACCAACCTTTAGTATTGAACGGTTGCATTTTATTTCAAAAAACATAAATGGCAGGGTTGAATTAAATGTTCTTTATAGTGCACATAGGTATATAAAACACTAGCTATATACAACACTTAAGATGCTGGGTATTCACCTTCAGTAGGAGACTCTAAACCTTAGGCGTTCAGTTCCTGAATTAACATTAATTTTCACAAGTGGATACAGTGTCTCATCAGATTTCTCCCTAGCTACTTACACCATAGTGTAAGAAAAAGAAAAGACTACCAAAGTCTACCAAAATTGTAGAGATTAAGGAGAATCTTTGTCAAGTGTCAGATAATTATGGATGGGGGAAATTAAATGATATGCGTAAGATTTCACTGACCTGTACATCTGGGCAGCACACATTCATCTCCGGGGTGATGAAGTGTGTTTAAAGTTTACATTATATTAATATACCCTGTGAGACCATAAGGGTCTATGTTCACTGCTCTGTGCTATGAGCTCTGGAGAACCACTGTCATGTTCCACCTCAGTGCCGCCTAACAGCCGAGACACTGGGTTCAGGGCCAAGTATTTCTCTTCAGTGGAAAGTTGCCTTTCTGACTCCAAAAACTGTGTGTCACAGGATATAAGCCAGAGTATAACATGCTTGTGTGTGTGTGTATGTATGCGTGTGCGTGTGTGTGTGTGGGGGCGGGGTGGGTTATGCATACATATTAGTGCCCTTCCCTTGTCCACACACATAGATACACACAAACACACAGTGTACAGCAGTTTTTTTCTAAAGCACACCTGGGGATTGGGGGAAGGGGGGCTGAATGGCGCAAAGGGTGCAGGGCGGGAGGTAAGGTGGCAGCAGCCGGTGAGAGACAGGCCTCTGATTATTTGTTCAAGAGGAAAGAAAGGCTGTTGAGAGAGGAGACAAGGCTGTTGGGAAGAGGCCTTTGCAGTGGAGAACTGTTTTTAACTGTGTACTGCACTGGGCACAGCAGTAGAAGGGGACCAGAAGACATACAACAGTTTTATAGTGGAAAACCTCAGTCACACAATCTTCTCAGTCAGCCATAACTCTGATGTCCAGCTTATGGCCATTGTTCAGTTTCCACAATATAATTTGCCATTCTAAATTACAACTGTATTTCTAAATTTCTACAAACCCCAATTCCAAAAAAGTTGAGACAGTGTGTAAAATGCAGATAAAAGCAGAACGCAGTGATTTGTAAATTCTCTTTTACATATATTTAATTGAAAACAGTACAAAAAAATGCATATCTACTGCATATCTGGCAGCAGAGTGATGGTTTGAGGCATGTTTGATACCTCAGACCCTTGATGACTTACAGCCATTTAGCCAACCATAGGTTCCATACTATTCCCGTGTAATTTACAGCTTAATCTAGTCCCACCCCCCAATTCCCATAGATATCCATTCAAAAGCAGAGAGGTTATAGTATCGCTTGAAAATAATATATCGAGTCTTTTGATATCCTTTATACCCAGTCATGATAGAATCACCTGTTTACCTGTGGAATGTTCCAAAGAGATGTTTTTTTTGTTTTTGCCCCTGTCCAACCTTTTTTGGAACATGTTGTATATTTACAAAAATCAATAACATTGATAAAGTAAAACATTAAATATCTTTTCTTTGTACTGTTTTCAATTAAATATACTGTATGTAAAAGAGAATTTACAAATCTCTGCTTTCTGCTTTTATGTGCATTTTACATACTGTACCAACTTTTTTGGAATTGGGGTTTGTAGAAATTTAGAAATACAGTTGTAATTTAGAAAGGCAAATTATATTGTTGAAACTGAAAATTGCATTTCTGTTCATTTCAACTTAAAAATACTTCTATCTCTCACACACAGACGTGCACACACACACACACACACACACACACACACACACACACACACACACACACACACACATGCACGCTTGCACACACACACACACACATACATCCATGCATGCAAACACACACAAGCATGCACACACGGCAATTAATATATTGTGAGAACTATCAAACATAAAAGAGTTAACTTCCTGGGCTTGTATGACAAAATACAGAGTCAGGTGTTCCACAATCATTTGAAACCATCGTTGGAACAGTAGTATCTGACAAGAATAATTCCTTCACTGTAATGATAATAATCTTCACAAACATTATTATGCTTCTTTTAAGTATTTTCAGACATGGGCCTGAAGGACACAACAAAATCAATTTGTCTAAATGAAAAAAAATGTATATGAAATGTATCCGATTTCAGAAATAAATTCACAATTCAACTGAGATCACTATGTTTCTGTTAGCTGCTACATAATAACAATATAAAAAGATAATATCTGCATTTTCATTAAATTGTATTCAGCATCTATCTGGCTGCTCAATATTATCACACCTGGAAGTTATATTTTTAAACTGTGCACTCATTTTCCACAACACCATCATTATTTTATGAGACTACAGAGAGAAATGTGAAAGATTAACATTATATATTGTTAAAAAAATACAGTTCTGCTATAGTACATAGAAATTATCCTGAGAAAGCTATTAATACTAAAAGCACTACTTCTGCAAAGAAATTATCCACATTTATTTGACAATGGGTTCCAGGTAAGTGCCACTTATTCTGTATATTAATTAAAAAATGATAATTGAAATTCCCTGTTACATCCTTGAGGATTATTTGTAAGCACAATATTCAATTTTTATTTTCTATTTTAAAAACAAAGAACTGTCACTAAATTTCTCAAGTATTGTTCTTACGTGTCAGATGTTTTTACAGTGAAGACGACAGTAATTTGTGTTTCTCATAGCTTTCCAATGTCTTTTCTTACACAAGCTTTCTGAGCTCCAAACTTCTTCTTAATGAAGCGAGTTAGCAGCTGAATAAATTCACACTGGTGCAACAGAACCTGGTCTCACCTTGGCCTTGTGGGGCCTGTGGATTAGGGCGTTTGCAATCTTCCATTTCTTTTTTACACAGATTTTTTCACTGAAAAATAACAATTCCCCAAGCATACAGAGAGAGTGACAGGAATAAAAAGCCTATCACCCTAGCAGCTTGAGATAAAACACACAAGTATTTTCCTGTGAACGTTCAAAAATAATTTGAGTAACATGAAATATGTGGCATAAGCTATCCAGTGTATGCTTTCTGAAATGCATGCAATTAAGGCTTTACCAAACTATAGCAATCCATGTTCTTTTGTCTTTTTTTTAAAATTGAGCCCTTTTTATTTTACTCCCCAACTTGGAACAGCCAACAGTGCCACCTTCACCTCGCTGAAGTGCGTGCAATCCTGTGGGCCAACGACTATTTTACACCCAACATGCCACACAGAAGAGAGCTAAAACAGATTGGCATATCGTTCATTGATGACAACTGGTGGAACCTTGGCTTGTTGCTCTTGATCTAAGTAGTCTATCGCAGTATCTATAATTTGAAGTAATTCCAACCAAATTTTGATGAGAAAGTTTAATGTAGGTAACAGATGTTGGTGGTATAACAACCTAACAATTTTTATTTATTTAAGTGCTTACACATTACACCAATAGAAGGTGTGAGCTGGTATTCTCTCACATTTTTGGGCAATTTAGGTCCTCCAGTCCAGCAGATATGGTCAATTCCTTCTCTTTCTCTCATGTGAGGTCAACCCCAGCTGTGTTTCCTGTATGTAGAAGTAATGATGTCTGCCAAACCTCCGCATATTACATTAGGGGGTCGATTTACTAAGATCCCAAATAAGGGGTATTATTTTTGGTGCGCACGTGTTATCATTTCACACTTTGCAGGTGATCACTGTAAAAAACTGTACAGGATTTGACCTTTTTTTTCATTTTTCAAAACACTCAGTCATGTAGGATAACCGCAATAACACTTTAACTTTAAAATGTGCATCCTTCATAATGTCCTTCTAATTAAAATGCCTCCTGAAGTCTCGCCGTATCAGAAACTGGGATTTACGAATAGAAGACATACATACATGTGTAATCTCTGAATTTCAATTTGTTGAATTTTCGGCCTTGCTCCACCTGCTACCTCCCACTCCACCATGCCATTTCAATGATGTCAACAGGTTACTGCAGTGAGTCTGAACAGAATGGCACCTGAATTTAGCTTAGCTAGATAGCTAATCAGCAGCACTGAAATCAAAATGTCAAGGACGAAGCATTGTGTGGTGCCGGCATGCACGGCTGAAAATGTGTCTTTACACAGAATCCCGAAAAAATATAATATTAGACAGCAATGCTTATCTTACATCTCCTGCAGTGGTGGAAGTACAACTACATTCAACCTGGATTACGCATGGCTGTGCAGCCATCATCTTTTGCCTGAGGCAGTGTCTGAATCAGTGCACCTTCCTACTATTGAGTTTGCCAGTTGAGTATACTTTTTTTAAAAGCCGTTAAGTACGCAACAATTCTGAAAAATAAGTGTTTTTAATATCCCCGGATGATATCCTTCTTTCTGGGTTTTCGCTGATAATAATATGGAGGATATTTTTCGCATACTGCACATCACTAAACAGTAGGCTACGCAGTATACAGTATGCTAGTACACAGTAAACAGAACACAGTAGATAGGGCTCTGATTCGGACACAGCCTGAGTGTTTTTCGAATGCAGGAGAGTATTCACTAGGCTTTGCGACAAAACTAAATCTAAAAGAATATTCTGTACCTTTCCATAACAATGAAGCAGGTAAGTGTCTTTCAACTATGTATAGCTAACTTGCTAGTTTATGTCATTATTGCCTTTCTGTATTTTTTTCCAGTCATGCTGTCACCAGTTAGCTAGCTAATGTTAGCTAACTTGTAGCAAAGAGGCTTGTAACGTCAGCTAACATTACTGTAATGTGTGCTGAGTGTTTAGGCCTAGCGCAGGCTGAAGCCGTATACTTAAATGCTCTTTGACTAATGTAGGATGTGCAGAGTAGCTAACAGATTTGTATGCAGAGGAGTGCGTGCACTGACGTTGATGTCACTTGTCAATCAAATTTTGAGTGGGTGTGTCTTGGTCACTTGTGATAATCACCCCAATAAAACAAGGTTTTCATAGCTTCTGTGAAAAGTAGCCAAATAAACACATGCTTATTTCAGTGAATTCTTACAGCAAATGAGTGAAAACAGATAAATCAACATTAGGAAACATTCATGCATCAGTGTTTAGCTGGGTTTATCATATTTTGAGCCCCGGAGTACAACTTTAAATAACAGGATTTATACAGCTAAAAAACAGGATTAATTTTGTTTCCCCCCTTAATTAATTTGGTTTTCACTGGCAACATTGCTGCCAATTTTTATGCTATTTTTTTTACAGTTTAGGTATAGGCTCGCCCAATTTTGCATATTTATTCCGCCTAACCCGCAGAAAATCCATGTATCTTTCCATTATAACACATGCAGACCTCGTTAGTTGATCACCTCGGACAATTTTTTGAGGGTGGTAACAGTTTTGAACGTGACTTTGTACACGCAAACCTTTAGTAAATCGACCCCTTTGTCTTTAAAAAACAAAGTAGTCTGACTGAGCAAAGTAGATAATCGAAGGATACACAGACAAAAGCCCTATATAATGTAGCTCTCGCCATGAAACCGCATTGGCTTTGTGGTCAGAGTAATGGCCTTCCCCGCTGGAGATCGGGGTTTGAACCCCCACCAAGTCCTGAAGGGAATGTGCACATGTTATGCTTTTCACATATAAGAGTGTTATATAAGAGTGTTCTTTTCACATTAACACACATCTTTTTATTGCAAAGGCAAAGAAATTGAACAATATTTACTTTTCACTGTTTCACTTGTACTTAAACAGAGGTGAAAGTCAGCCAACATGGTCCGGTAGCCTACGCGCTACCGCCAAAAGATTTTACACAGTACGGGAACAAATATCCCATTTGTCATCCCAGTTGTTTTAACGCAAAATATCATCTGGTTAAGATTGTGTTGTTGCATTAATGTAATAAAAATAAAAATAAATCCAGTCCACTTCCACTTCACTATATATTGTCCAGCTGTCAGTGAAAAACGATGTGCACATTATGCTTTTCACACATAACAATGTGTGACCATGTGTAAACCTCTTAGTGTTAACTTTACGCTTTAACCAAAACATGGTGTAGCCAGCTAGCCACATGTTTAGTTTACATTAACCCCAAATTTTGTCAATTCTCATCTATTTAGGGGGTGCTCTATTTAAGGCTTCAGGTGTGAGCATCACAGAAACTTGGACAATGGCTTAAATGAAGCAAGACATTTGTACCATTTACAGTACTAACTTAGATTAGTGTATGTTCATAATTTAGGTCAAACAGGTACATTATACATTTCCTGGATCATAAACTCCTTGTCCACAAGTGTGCAAAATCTGAGGATGATATGCAGAACTACTAAAGTATAAAAGATGCAGTAAAATATAGGCAGTGTACCCTGTTGTTTATCAGTGTCTCCAAATCTATACAACTGGCTAAATAGTGCACTGCTCTAAATCATAAAATAATTATATATTTAACTACAAATCAACTGTTTTGGATAACAAAACTCACTTTTACATCATTTTCAATTGGGAATTACTATTATTTAATCAGTATAGGGGTGTAGGTATCGATGGGTCCAAAACCCTATCAAAAACATGTCATAAAATGAATAAAATTAGTTTTGACCATTTACTTGAAAGGTTGCTGATTTATTTTATCATAGAGTACAATAGGAAAATGAGTCAGGAGAAACAACCCTTAAAGTGATCCATCCATATCTACTGCATATCTGGCAGCAGAGTGATGATTTCCGGCTCGTTTGACGCCTCAGACCCTTACTTATAGCCATTTAGCCAACCATGGGTTCCATACTATTCCCATGTAATTTACAGCTAAATCTAGTCCCACCCCCAAATTCCCATAAAGATCCATTCAAATGCAGAGAAGTTATAGTATCACCTGAAAGAGTACCTGAAAATAAGATATGAAGAGTCTTTTGATATAATTTTATACCCCGTCATGATAGCATCACCTGTTTACCTGTGGAATGTTCCAAATATGTGTTTTTTGAACTTCCCAGTCTTTTTTTTTTTTTTGCCCCTGTCCCAACTTTTTTGGAACATGTTGCAGGCATCAAATTCGGAATGAGCGTATATTTACAAAAATCAATAAAGGTGATAAGGTAAAACATTAAATATCTTTTCTTTGTACTATTTTTAATTAAATACAGTACCAGTCAAAAGTTTGGACACACCTACTCGTAGAAAGTGTTTTTTTCGTTATTTTTACTGTTTTCCACATTTTAGAATAGTAAAGATATCAACACTATCAGACAACACAAATGGAATTATGCAAAGACCCAAAAAAAGTGTAAAACAAATAAAAAACGTCTTATATTTTAGATTCTTCAAAGTAGCCACCCTTTGCCTTGATAACAGCTTTGCACATTCTACCTGGAAATAAGGTATCAAGAGTCTTTCGATATCCTTTTATACAGAGTCATGATAGCATCACCTGTTTACCTGTGGAATACCTGTTTACCACAGAAGTTGGTTGAGAGAATGGCAAGAATGTGCAAAGCCGTTATCAAGGCAAAGGGTGGCTACTTTGAAGCATCTAAAATATAACACTTTTTTTGATTTGTTTGCATAATTTAATGTGTTATCTCGTTGTTTTGATGACTTTACTATTCTAAAATGTGGAAAACAGTCAAAAAAAAAACCTTCTACTAAAAATCTATCTACTAACTTCTTCTAAAAAATCTATGAGTAGGTGTGTCCAAACATTTGACTGGTACTGTATATGTAAAAGAGAATTTAAAAATCACTGCTTTCTGCTTTTATGTGCATTTTACATACTGTCCCAACTTTTTTGGAATTGGGGTTTGTAGTAACCAGCAATAGAATTAACAAGGAGAGGCTTTCGATCCAAATAGGACTAACAACGAGTTTTGCTTGTCAATGCAAAAACAACATGCCCAAAGGGCCACGGAAGGACATTTCAATTTCAGCTGATTAAGTCAATATAAATAAATAACTATAAAGTAACTAATCTATAATCATTGTTGGTAACCATGGTATATGTGCTATAATCCACTCCAAGGTGTGCATTACATAATCAATAATCCACTCCAAGGTGTGCATTACGTAAGCAATAATCCACAACGAGGTGTGCATTACGTAAGGCATAATACACAACAAGGTGGTCATTATCGAAAAATAACGAGGTGGTCATTATCGAAAAAATGACCGATGCGGAGGCAAAGTGTATTATTAGAACCCCCCCCCCCCCCCCCAACGTGTATTATCCCACTTATACCATAGTTACCAACAATTATATGTAGTTACATTTATATTTATTGATTTTTATCGACTTAATCAGCTTAAGTTGAAATATACTTTGAGCATGTTCTTTTTGCGTTGTCAAGCAAAACTCAGGTTGGTAGTTCTATTTTGGTAGTTACATTACATTACATTACATTACAGGTAAATTCTTACTTCTTCTTCCAAACTGAATAAATACTGCACCTCTAACCACAAAAATGTTTTGCTAGATTAAAGTTGTTGTAACTAAGATATTTGCAAACTACAAACTTTTTTATCTGTAGATTTTATGTTATTCACCTGTTTTTTTAAATCAGCTGTAAACTGTTGCTACGGTTACTAAGTTAGCATATTCATAGAAGAGACAAATCTAACGTTATGGCCCGCAGTAGATGGCCTAACGTAAATACATTTTTTTTTAAACTAAACATTGCACATATAAACACAAAACTGTGTAGCTATCTCGGTGGTGATGTAACTAGGCCTATATAGTTACCTAGCCAGTAGGCCAATTGCATTTGCATTAAAACAATGACAAAATCTAGCTTAATTGTAGCCCAGTTGCAGTAAGGTAGCCTACTATTTTCAGCCTACGAGGCAGCGTATATGGCTACGTATGCCGTCCAGTAGTCACTGAGGGAAATAAAGTAGCTACATTCTGCTTCTTTTAATTTATTAATTTAATTAATTAATTCCACTTATTTTCTTGAATGTTTTGGTCTCTGAATTTGCCAGTTATGGAGCAATAGTTAAGTTTGTCATTCCCAGGTTGTGTAGCTAGCCATTGCAAATTGTTGATGTGCATTAATTTAGAAAGGTGATTAAAATGTTGCCAGCGCTACTTCATAGCAGGTCGTTTATAGAAAAATAATGACCACCTCCCAGCCAATCAGAATTGAGTATTCACCAAGACCATGGTATAAACGGTTTTAATGCATGATGCTGAGGCGAAGAACCACCCAACGTGAAGCGGAGGGTGGTTGCCTTAGCGGAGTGTGTTAAAACCATGTAATGCACACCTTGGAGTGGATTATTGCGCTTATACCATGGTTACCAACAATGATTATATATAGTTTCTTTCATTATTATTTTTATAGACTTAATCAGCTGAAATTTAAACATCCTTCCGCTGCCATTTGGGCATGTTGTTTCTGCGTTGTCAAGCAAAACTGCTGGTTGGTAGTTCTAATTGGACAGAAAACATCTCGTCTCTTTAATTCTATTTCTGGTTACTAGTTATATTTAGTCCGTTGTTATGAAAAAACCTCTCATCATTAGTTCTGAAAACAATTCATTCTATCAGGAAAAAAACTGTTCCTTCTCGGTTTGATACAATACATTTGGCACCAATTTTGGTTATTTTTGTCATTACATTATTCAAGAAAACTGTATGAAACCATAAGTCAATCAGATTTAACGTTACCTCCCTCTCTGTGTCTTACTTTTTTAAAATGGTTTGGTCACGCAGTGTAGCCTAGTCTATTTTAAGCCTAATTAGGCTAAGGAAATACATTACAGATTCATGATATGCATGGAGATGCATTTTTAGTCACGCGGCGCTGTAATGGCGACATGTAGTCCAGCTGTCTCTCGTGCTCGTGTTTGTTAATTTGAATGTATTTTGTTGTGTCGGGCTTTTGTCTTTTGTTTTTTTCATGCGCTGTGTGTCTGTTGTGGGACAGGGAAGCGGGCTGGAGATTTTTAAGGGCACTCCTGCTGCTCGTTTTTATAATATTGACGGATTGTCTTGTCGATATAATTTTGTTTGTGGTCGTCACCATGGAGACGCATTCGCAACATTTGCTCGGGAATGTCCGTTGGATCTGCAGCAACAAAGTTTACCATCGCTCTTCAACGGAGTTGAAGATGTCGGGACTGATCCGGGAGTACAGGAAATCTTTAAACGGGAACCAGGGAATGGAAGGAAAATATAATGCGGGGGAGGAGCGAGGCAACGACTGGGAAGGCTGATGCAGTTCGGTGGATCCGCTTCGACAGTGTACAGAGACCGCAACACTGCGTGTATGGAGGAAAGTCGTGGAAGCGTAGTTCGTGTGTTGGACTGCTTAATGCCACTGGACATCTCGGGACAGCAGGGGCTATTTTTAATCATGCCTGTATTCCACTTTAATTCACTTGATTAATGCAATGATTCTATTGAATGTCTTTATTTGATATGTTTGTTTGTGTGTTGTGGGTCTGCCCCACTGTCTTTTTGTTGTTGCTGGGGCTACAAATGAAGTTCCCAAACGGGAAAATAAAAGTTATTCTATTCTATTTTAAATAGTGCATACAAAAGAACATATATAAACACACACAAAATGATTTTTTTTCTTCAGAACATCTAATCAGAAACCAATGGCAAACATTTTCCACAGGCCTAATAACGTAGCCTATAGTTAACGTAGCTTAATTGTGGGGAAAATACACAAAGTTGAGCCTACTGGATATGTGTCCAAAACTCACAAAATCACTCATTTATACATGAAACGGTATGCAAGTGTTCAGTCAAACCATAACATGTGTCAGAATGTGTCATAGATAGATAAAAACAATTAGTGAAAAACCGATGCATTTTCACTGACTGATAATAGTTTTTGCTAGAACACAAGATGTGTAACGTCTTTAGGGCATAGACTGTGTTTTAGGGCTACGGCTCTGGGGCTACATTGACAGGATTGCCTTGGAAACGTGTTTTGTGGCTAGAGATTGGACTAGGCAGCTGTCATTCAACTAGCATAATCGAACCCTGCCTCTTTTTAAGGTGGACTGATTATCAGTACTGATGATCATCTGCAGTCACATCACATTTTACAGAATAGACTCCCTTAAATCGCAGCCCAAGAAGTTTCACTCGCCTGACGGAATAGTGGTCCTGAAATTGGACTCCCCTGAAATGTAAACTACTCGCCTGAGGCGAGCAGCAAGCTTCATTTCCAGCCCTGATAGCCTATGCAGATTAACATGCTTTGTGAAGTAACGTTAGCTTGCATTCACAACCAGTCGGCATGTTGCTGACGTTAATTTACAGATAAATGACCCAGATAGCATGCTGATATCGGGCCACTAGTCAATTAGTCGGACTACGCTGGTTGTTTTTCATCCAGTGATGTGCCAGCGTGGCAGTGTTCGTAAATAAGCTTGAGGATTGCATCTGGCGAGTTGGCAGCAGTCTGCGAGCGGAGTGAAGCTGGCGCCCAGCACACTAATGGGTCTTGCAGCTGGTCATTTTGACATCTGCAGAGCTGCATCAGGCGGGCTGGCGTACTAACGCTCGTGCCTCCAGTCGTTTTGATGCCAGTGGTTGATTGGGGCACCGGCATACCAACGCTAGCACCATGCTCGTCCAACGACATTTTGTCCCTGCAGCCATTCCTGGATTTGCCCCATGGTAAGTAATGTTACCTAACTTTATTTTCAGTTTCATCTGTAATATGTAATTATAGGCGCTATGTTCAAAGTGTATATTTGAAGTGACATGACTGTCAGTTCACAGCCAAAGGCTCTGATCCGTGCTATAAGTTTGGCTATAATGTTATAAAAACTAGCTAACGTTAGCTGTCATTGCTATCTCCCTCTCTCAACCTCCTCTAATGTTACCTGCTGACTAACTTGACCGGTGGCTCTGTAATTGTCTGGGGTGCTCTCTTTCAATCTAGCTGAATAGATTACGACCTTGTGTGAAATCCTCGTGCAAATCGCGATTGCATTTCCTTTTCATTCGATGTGCGCAAAAACCTGACATAATTCTAATTAAAATGCAAAAGGCCACTTTGAGTTTTCAATTTCAAGTTAATGTAATGTTAGCCCTACGTATCCTACTTTATCGGACAATTTGAAAATATTAGTAAATCCATTTCAAATTTATTTTTTCTCGCCCTCTACGACACAATCCTGCCATTAGTTAAAATCATAGACTGTCTAAAAATAAATTCAAATCCGTTTGGTGAACGAAAGGAACTGACTCACTGCCATGTATGGATTCCAGTGTAGCCAGATGCCTGTATAACCCCCCACAAATTGTGAAATATACAAAAATAACACTTTATTAGTTAACCTTACTGTATTAGTAAATAGCAAGTTATTTAGTGCCAATCTTATTTTATAGCTGACAAGTCATATCAAAGTGTACATGTGTATGAGGGGGCTAGCAGCAGAAACTACACTAAAAACGAAATTTCAACCAACCAGCTACATCTATGAAAGGAGAATTGGCTGTAGTTGGCAAAATACACCACAAGATGGCAGTGTGACCCAGGATGAAAAAATTATTGCGTTAACGTTGTGAGACAACATTCAACCATGTTGTTTACATGAGTTTAGACTACTGCAGCTAGCCAACAAGTTAGCGATTTTGGAATGAGTTATAGGCCTATAGGTTCTTTAAAGAATTTGCACAACGGAAAGATGGAGTCACAATGACCTGGCCCTGCTTTTGCTCAGTAAAAACCTGCCTGTTAAAATATGCTTTCAGAAAGGTAAATCTTACGTTTATGTTCAGTGACACATTACTATTGCAGTCGTAGGCTATTAATAAATAGGGCTCAAAGGAATGGAACACATAAAATTGTTAATGGCTTGCATATAATAGATGTTCATATCATAGGCAGATCAGATGCAGTCCGCTACAACTTATCCAAAGTGTGACAGCTTAAATAGCCTACTGAAGCACAAAATTGGAGGACAAAAAAAACGATAAATAAAATTTGTACAAAATTTTTAAACTGAGTTGAAATGTAAGCCTATTGCAGTCAGGTAGTGTAAATGTTTCAGCTAACGTTACTCTCACGAAGGAGTGGTGGGCCAAATGCTAAATAGGCAGCGACATTCAAATTCAACCAATTTCATTTGTTAGTTAACGTTATTCAACTTAGCTAACAAGTGAACTTAACGTTACCTCAGGTTCAGCATTCATGCTGTTGTCTGCTGTCGCTGGATTTAGGCCTGCTTCTTTTTTGTGGAAAGCCTTTCTCAGTACGCAAAATGCCAGAGAATGTCGTGGAAAAGCCATTGAAAAGGTGTCCAAGACGTTTTTCCAACACAATTTAGCCGTCCATGGACAACTGTTGTTCACTGGGTTAAGTGCTTCCACATTGCAGAAGTATTTTTATTATATTTGAGGGGAGTCTGGCAAATCGTAGGCTATGTTTCACTTTCTCCCCCTGCTCTTTTCTATTTCAAAAAATGCCATACCGTGAAGCTGCTATATGGTTGACACTACGCTGTAGAACTAGAAATCACGCCAACTCCACTTCTGATCTACTTTTCGTTCTAGCTCGTCAATAGCCTGTCACGTAACAGATCAAACCAATCAAAAATACAACTGTGTGACCCATCCAGAAATCAGGTAAAATAGTTTTTCTCTCTTTTAGGGGCAGTAATAAAGAATCCTCTCATGAGAGGGACAACAGAGGAGGCTCTGCAGTCCGAGGTGTCGAGGAGGAGAGAAAGGGAGGACGAGCATCCACAGAGAATTGAGGAAGAGGAGTAGCCACTCCAAAATTAGTTTTATGTCACTGACAAAAAAATATAGCCTATGTTTTTATGACGAAATGATTTTCTTTCTGTAATGAAAATAAAGTTCTGAATTTGAATCTGAGACTACCCTATCTTTCTGGGAATGTGGCCTAACAGACGACAAAAATGCTTTGTGTTATTTTTTGTTTTAACCTATATTTTAATTAACATAATATGGTTGAAAGTTAGCTAGAAATCCAAGACATATTAGGCCTGGATATAACCTAAAAGCAATGAATGGAGCAATAGCGTGAGCGGTCAGATTTGCTGACCAGCATACCTCCAAGTCCGATAGATTGTCGCTGGTAAACCGAGCAGCAAAACCGCTAGAAGCCAGCCAGCTGATTATGTCGGTCACTAACGAGTCCCTGTCGGACCAACGTTCGAACTGTCGGACGAAAGCTAGACGACCTCTGGTAAAACGATGTGTAAACAGCTAGCAACCCAACATCATATTACTTGTCCTCTGGCAACCTGATGTTGACCCACTAGCATCTTTCTATCTGGTGATAACTCCTACTATGATAAGTTTGTATTTTTCGTAAACTGAATAAATACTGCACCTCTACCCACAAAAATGTTTTATCAGATTAAAGTTGTTGTAACTAAGATATTTCCCAAATACAAACGTTCTTTTATCTGCAGATTTAATGTTATTTACCGGTATAAATGAGCTGTAACGTTACGCTGTTGCTAACTTATTCATAAAAGAGACTGATCTATGGCTCACAGTAAAAAAGATTAAACATTGCACATATAAACACCAAACTGCTTTGCTAACTCTGTGATAATGTATCTAAGCCTATCAGTGGTGGTTGGTGGGTTGCAAAACTGAGGAGGCAAGACGAGGTTTAACTAGCGGGGTCCGGGGGCACGTGCCCCCAGAAGAAAATGTTTGGTGTAATCACTCTAAAATGTTTTGTTTTGGTGACTTTTGGGGGTTGGATACAACTTAATTCTACCATTAGTTTGGCAACAAATTAAATATAATACAAGCCAGGTCCTTAAAAGTCCAATAAAATGTAATTTAAAAAGTAATGGAGTTACATTGCCACTACAAAAAAGGCCTCAATCTTTGTTTTTGCAGAGCTTAATGCTACATATGTATCTGTTTGTATTCGTTAGAGCTTTCATACAACAGTAACCATTTATAATTGAAATGTATCTCCAAAAATCGGCAATTACTGCTTTGGTAACAGTACAGCCAGAGATTTTGGAAGTGTTAATGCAAACCTATAAAACTTATTTTACGTCACCCAAGTAGTTAAGCATTTACTGTAAATGTTCTGATAAAGGCCTTTGACCAAACATCAACCAATAAAAGTATGAGCAGTGAATTGTGTGTGCAGAAATTATTTCATACTTTTCCCCTACTTTTGTACTACAACAAGTATGGGGACTTGGTTTTCCCTGCACTACTACACATGAGCCAAAACTGCTGTTCTGTTTTAACCCTTTCATGCATAAATTATTACAAAAACAGAGCAACATTTTTTTCATATCAAACTCTGCATGTGCTTCACCTGCCTAGGTCACAGAAATGTGCCCAAAATGGCCCCTTGAAAACATAGACCAAACATGCAGATTACAACTCTTAATGCATGATGTCCACTTCAGTGGACAGAAGGTTTTTCGTATACAATACAAGAACTACGGTAATTTTTTGTTACAAATATAACTTAATTCTGCTCCTTGCATCTTCCCTAATAAGAATATATATTTTTAACATGCTCTGTTCTCTAGGAATAGAAGGTTTCACAGCTACACCAGAGGGAGTTAGCATGTTTCCACCTCCACCTGCCATTTTGACCTTCACTGTATCAAAACGAGAAAAGCCAATAAAATGTAACAAGATGGAGCATATCAAAATTTAGGTGCAAGGAATCTGCTCTGATATTTTTTGGAGATCACAAATGTTTTTGACTATGTTAAAATAGACACTGGGGGAAACCTCTCATTTTAGCCTGCAGTCCGTTTAAAGGTATACTATGTAGTTTCAGAACAGTAGATGGCGATATTGAGCACATAGGAGAAAAGGGCTCCCCGAAAATTGCTTATCACGTGTTCTTCTCAGACACGCACGACGACGCACGAGCATTGTGGTGACGTTTCACACATATTTTCTCTGACCATGGACTCAATTCAATTCGCTTTATGACAAGACATTGAATCTGTCATTGAAATTGTCAAAGCATACTGCATTAAAACAATCGAAGACATGCATCTAACTCTGGACAATACAAAACAGCAAAGACTGGAAACGAATGAACAGTAACCATACATGAAAACAAGAACTTTTCTTTGATTATGGATTTAGAAATAACAATAATGTAAAATAATAAAGTACAATTAAAAATAATAATATATCAATAGAAATGATAATAATGATGATGAGAACGACACATATGATCTTATAAAGTGAATATAATAAATATAAAAAATTAAAATTGGTTTATAATGATCTCTGTCACTCACTGTCCCTAAGACGATGGCAGGCAGGTATTATGTGCTGCCAGGTCACAGCACGTCCTCTCCTCTCCTAAGAGGATGGGGAGTTTTTGGATGTCTGTAAAAATTTTTAATTGAGGGTATCTCTGATTTATTTTGGGAAAATATTTATATATAAATATTTGGGGTGTAACGGTACACAAAAGTCACGGTTCGGTACGTACTTCGGTTTTGAAGTCACGCTTCGGTAAGAGAGTGTATAATTGCTGTGTCATGGATCGTCTAGGCTACACTCGGACTCAGATAAGCGTATCTTTTTTCATTGCTTTCAGCTGTTGTTAATTGAACAGACTGGAGTCACTCGGTAGCTTAGTTTATTTTGAATTGTTTGCAGTTAGTCCGTAGCTTGCTCGCTGTAGTTTGGCCAGCTACCCATCTTTTGTGTTGCTAATTTAGTTGGAACCAGTTTCACCTGTGTGTATATTAAGCGTGTTTGCAGCTTATCACCTCAGAGTGAGTTCTAATTCAACTAGTTCTAATTAGCAACACAAAAGACAGGTAGCTAGCCCAATTACAGCGAGCAAGCTACGGACTAATTGCAAACAATTCAAAATAAACTAAGCTACCGAGTGACTCCAATCTGTTCAATTAACTAACAACAGCTGAAAGCAATGAAAAAAGATACGCTTATCTGAGTCCGAGTGTAACCTAGACAATCCACAACGCAGCAATTATGCACTCTGTTCACTTCAAAACCGAAGGTAGGAAATATATTCAACATGTTTATTAGACCACAAGGACACATGCAATGTTTTTTGGGGAGAAAATTTGAATGTAAACAAAGAACGAGTTGTTTACAATGAAACTACATAGTATACCTTTAATACAGATAACATGACTGCAGTCCCGTCATACCTCTGAGCTCTAAGAGAGACAAGCAACATAGCTGGCCATCACATCAACGAACGAACTGCCTAACTGAACTGCCTCATTCATCCTGCCTTCTGAAAGCTAATGTTAACTCTTTCTGGCCAAGTAATGTATCAATGAAGTTTCATTATTTTATTATGGTCTAGCGTTATGGCTTTTACTCCTGAAGCATTTCCCCCTCTTCCATAACATGCTCTATACAAATTCGTACCCAAATATTAAGCATTACCAGTGCACTCACGTGTTCATTGGATTCTGCATGCTGTGTGACAGTACAATCCAGATTTTTTATGTTAAATCCTTATTTTGTCCATGTCGATGTTCCACTCCAGCACAGAACAGAAGCAGGCCCCGCAGAACAGGCGATTATCGTCGTTATCCAAGTTTAGATCAGTCAGTCCACCCGCGAATACCAGTATTAACTGCCCTGCCTGTGTCGATTGCAGACCGTGACCTTCCTGTTGACACTAAATTTTCACATGAAAAGGACACTCTCCTTAACTTGTCTATGATACCCTCCACTTCAGGTCCCTCTGCTATGGTTAACTTTAATTAGGAAGTATCTAGCTAGCTAGCTAATAAGGTTGTTAACCATGGTCGAAATTGCGCCAAAACTAGCTAGCCAGCTAACAAACATTAACATAAAAACGTTAACATTAGCAATTTAGCTAACATTAGCGCGCTCGTCCAATTTACCTTATTTTTATTAATTTTTTTTTATTATGCAATTGTGAATAGCTATATCACATTCATGTCCTCAGAGAGAACTCTGACAGGCCAATCACTGGTTCACTGCAGCTCAGTAAAAAGTGTTAAGTACAGTTAAAATACAATACCATTCAAACAAATAAAAGACAAAAGAAAAAGAGAACATACTGATGGAACAAAGAAAGCAAGATGGTTACATGAAAAGACATGGAAGAGAACCTTGGAACCAGAGCTAGCCCTACCGGGAGACAACAACATCTGGTCTTACCGCACTGTTCTCCAGCAGTTTAAGGAGTGAGATCCGGCTGGAACATAACTCACAAGTGCTCTGCGCCAGGTGTTAACCCTACCTACCGACAGCCATGTGTCATCGTCCGTGACAGGAGGTGCTCGTGAGCGCAACTCTTAAATTAATGGACTCCATCATGTTTCTGGAAGCTCTTATGTTTCACTGCTACTCAGAGCTGCTTTCCTGAAGATGTTGGTGCACTCTGCTCTTGAAGGACGGAATTCCTTTCTCGGTGATGTTGCTTCACAACATAGTCTGGGAGACTGTTCCATAACGGCAGTGTGAATGAAGCTTCTGTCCATTGATCTTACTAAATAAAAATAAGAACTGATCTAAAATGTGTCTAGGTGCGATAAATAAAAAAAATGTTGAATGAAATAATCAAATATTTGAGAATTTCACTACAGGTCTGCTACTCGTTAGTTATCTCCTTCCTATTCAAAACTTGCTTTTGATCTTTATCTCTATAATCGTTAGCACCGCTTAATATTAGAAAGAGTGGGAGGGACTCATATATTTAATTGTCTGTGCTGTTGTTCAGTCCACTATAAGTCATGGCATAACTGTTATTTTAAGAAACTATGATTTGGCTAAAGTGCTGCCTCCCCTCACATGACTTTTCACTATTAAAATGACTACTGAAATAAAAAAAATAAAAAGGCAGGAGCCTCCAAGGTTTCTCATACATACATATAACAGACGACGAGCTCCTCTGAGGCAAATTTGAAATTTGTCTCCGAGGAGCGTTTACTCTATTTCCCTTTTCGGCCGGTCAATTGTAAAGATTTAAACTAAAAATATGATGTTATGGTTGAACACTGGTATGGACCCAAAAGCAGGACTCGGAGGCAAAAGAGCTCCGTAGGAGAAAATTTATTTAAGGCAGCAGGCAAACAGTAGAAGGGACGGCTAAGGTGACTGGAAACGGGGTTGGCAGGTGACAGACTGGAAACAGGGTAGGGTGAACTAAACAGGGCTGGAATGGAGACGGGGTAGGAGCGAACAGGATGGAGTAGCAGGTTAGGCGGGCTGGAGCGGGGAGCAAAAAGGACAAACAGGTTAGGCAGTAAAACAAATAGACTGGTCGGAGAATGCCTAGATGGGACTAAGAACATTAACAAACTGGCAGTGAGTGAACGAAACTGGGGAGTTAAAATAGTGTGAGGAACAGGTGAGAGTGCTAATGAGAATGATTAGAGTGAGTGTGGAATGTGAACAGAGGGGAGAGTGATAGGCTAAATGATACGAAGAGAAAACGAGGAAATAAATGGGGAAGCCACGCCCAGCCCGCACAACACAGAACAAGACAGACAGGGTGAACTGAAAAACACAACATGACACGAGAGGAATGGGAAACCAGGAGAAACGAAAAAAAGGCGGACTGAAGGGAAACGGCGGATATGACAGTACCCCCCCCCCTCAACGAATGCCTGACAACCGCGACCCTTGCGGCGGATATCCAGGATCTGGCTGACGGAGTAAGCGGGCACGTTGTCGATGATCCAGGGGGGAGGTGGGGGCTTGGCAGGAGGGCTGAGAGGACTGGAGGAGACAGGCTTCACTTGGGAAACGTGGAAGGTGGGGTGGATTCTGAGGGCTGGAGGGAGCTTCAGCTTCATGGTTGACAATGGAGTCAATGAGGTAGGGACCAATAAACCGGGGCTGAAGTTTTTTCGAAGTGAGAGCTGGGACTCACGGTTAGGAGCTTGAGGAGTCGCGCGAGGACGTGGCGCCCTCCATCCTGCTACCAGATGAAGGGGTTCTAGCGGCGGTTCTCTAGTGGTTGCTACATGGGGGGAATTGAGTCACACAGGGTCTAATTGGCTACCAAATTGGGAGAAAAAGGGAAAAATCTGAAAAGATTATTTAAACATTTTTTAAAAAAGATTCTGAGAATCTGGAGAAATCACTGTGCATAAAGGGCAAGGCCGAAAACCATTATTTAATGCCTGTGACCTTCGATCCCTCAGACGGCACTGCATTAACCTCTTCCTACCAAACGCCCCCTAGCAGTAAATTTCATGAATTTAATAATATATAATAAACTGCTCACCTCAATCTTTTTGATTAAATATCCTTAAGATACATCCAGTCCACCTGGGAAAGTGTTTTTTTAAGCCCAAAACATAGAGTTAAAACTAATCTAATTACCAAACATTTATTGCAGCTTGCTGCTATGCCATAAACAATGTGCTGGTAAACTGTTCTGCTTGATTATATTTCACAAATTTTGGTTTGAAAACTTGTTACACCTTTAGGTTTTAAGAAAAAACACTTTTTACTGGGTTGTTATGATTTGGCTTACGCTGGGATTTTTTCCCTATCTATTTCTCTGCTCGAGTCTGCGAGCTTTGCCCTATTTTCTTGGGTCGCTATTATTTTAGGCTTACGCCGGTATTGTTTGGTTTCCCTATCTGTTTTATTTTGCTCGAGTCTGCGAGCTTCGCCCTATTTTGGGGTCGTTATTATTTTTTGCTGGGAGTTTTTCTTCCTTTTCTCTTCTCTCTCTCCATTCCTCTAGGGGATATTCATGTTTCGTGGATATCTTTCTGATCCCTTCTCAGTCGCGTCTGGTCCTCTGAACCCGACCCCCCTCAAAACGAGGAGGGTGGTATAAAAGGAGTCCACAGAAGGAATCTGGAAGACAGAGTAGGTGAGTGTGCTGGCAAGACACCGACGGTTGGGAAAGTATGACCAAAGAAGAGAGCTTGCTGTGTGTGAATGCCCGATTGGGTAGGACTTTGCTGTTATTTGTGTTTTACATTACATTACAATCATTTGGCAGACGTTTTTATCCAAAGCAACGTACAATAAGTGCATATTGAAGGTCATTGACTCGACTACAAAGCAAATCCGACAAAGCACAGCTTTCTCACAGCGTAGGAGCTATCCCTAGTAATAAACATGAGTACACACAGTCAGCTATACATTCTGAATTATAGAATAACCAAAAACACAAGTTAAATAGAAAACAGGAAGCGAGTACTATAGAATGGCCCTATATAGGTAGTTTAGTCGAGGTGGAGTCTGAAAAAGTGCGTTTTCAGACCACGACGAAAAACAGACAGTGTTTCAGCTGAGCGCAGCAGAGTGGGGAGTTCATTCCACCACTGGGGAGCTAGGGTGGAAAAGCTCCGCAGTCGGGACGAGCGGGAGCCTTTAACACAGAGGGAGGGAAGTGCAAGTCGCCCTGCAGCAGCAGAGCGAAGTGGTCGAGCAGGAGCGTAGTGCTGGATTAAGTCCTGTAGGTAGGAGGGGCCTGACCTTTTGGCTGCAGTGTAGGCCAGGGTCAGAACTTTGAACCTGATCCTGGCCACGACCGGCAGCCAGTGGAGTGACCTCAGCAGGGGGGTGACTTGCAAAAACTTTGGGAGGTTGAACACAAGCCGAGCAGCCGCATTCTGGACCAGTTGTAGGGGCGGAGTAAGTGGTCAGGTACGGCCGAATTCTCCTGATGTTGTACAGGAGGAACCTGCAGGACCGTGCCGTTGCCCTGATGTGTTCTTTGAAGTCCAGCTGATCGTCCAGGACCACCCCCAGGTTCCTTGCAGAGCGGGAGGCGGTCACCATGGATCCGTCGACGGTGATGGACAGGTCTAGGAGCGGGGAGGTCTTGTATGGCATGAGGAGCAGCTCAGTCTTGTCGAGGTTGAGCTTCAGGTGATGGCTAGACATCCACTCAGAGATGTCAGCCAGGCAAGCAGATATCCTTTCCTTTACCTGTGGAGTAGAGGGAGGGAAAGAGAGGAAGAGTTGAGTGCCATCAGCATAACTATAGTAAGAGAAGCCATGTGAATTAATAACCAAACCAAGAGACTTAGTATAAATGGAGAACAGCAGAGGACCCAGTACAGATCCCTGCGGGACTCCTGTAAGAAGTGGATGAGGTGCAGAGACAGAGCCCTTCCAGGAGACTTGGTAGGGTCTATCTGTGAGATAGGATGTAAAACAAGAGAGGGCAGTTCCAGAGATGCCCATCTCAGCCAGTGTGGAGATCAGGAGTTTGTGGTTGACCGTGTCAAACGCTGCAGACAGGTCAAGGAGAATCAGGACAGAGGATAGGGAGGAGGCTCTGGCAGTGGCGAGTGCCTCGGTCACAGCCAGGAGCGCAGTTTCAGTGGAATGCCCGGTTCTGAAGCCGGACTGATGAGGGTCGACCAGGTTGTTCTGGTGGAGAAAAACTGACAGTTGGTTAAGAGCAGCTCGTTCAAGAGCTTTGGACAGGAAGGGCAGGAGAGACACAGGACGATAGTTTCTAACATCAGAGGGGTCTAAGCTAGGTTTTTTAAGGAGTGGGGTAACACGGGCAGTTTTGAAAACAGCAGGAACATAGCCACAGGTTAAGGAGGTGTTGAAAATGGAGGAAAGACATGGAAGGACCTCACCAGATATAGACTGGAGGACTGCCGACGGGATGGGGTCCAGTGGGCAGGTGGTTGCACGCTGGTGCGTTACAAGTTGGAGTACATCTGTGTCCTCCAGAGTCTTAAAGGACGAAAATGTAGCGGGGTTCATTATGGGGCATATGGGGCGTCACCGGATGTGTGAAGGAGTTTCGGATCATGGCTACCTTCTCCTCAAAGTGGATCAGGAAGTCATCTGCAGAGAGGGAAGAGGGTGAGGGGGGGTGGAGGAGGGATCAGCAGGGAAGAGAAGGTGGAAAAGAGTTTACGGGGGTTAGACATGCATGCATTAATTTTTGGCTGGTAAAATGTTGCCTTAGCAGACGTAGTTGCTGATGTGAAGGCTGCCAGCAGAGTGTGATACAAGGCCAGATCATCTGGGGATCTGGATTTCCTCCACTTTCTCTCAGCAGCTCGCATTGTTGTTCTGCTGGATTGGAGAGAATCAGTCAGCCACGGGCAGGGGGGGTGATGATCGGGCTGGTTTGGAGACAAGAGGACATAGTGAGTCGAGAGACTGAGAGAGGCAGGAGTTAAAGGTGGAGGTGGCAACATCAATAGGCAAATTAACAAAAGATGCAGGAGGAGGAAATACAGAGAGAGCAGAGGTAGAGAGAGAGGTGTGTGAGAGAGTGCAGAGATTTCTCCTGAAAGTTACAGGGGGTAGGTTGTTAGAGATGTGGGAGAGTGGGTAGGAGAGAGAGAATGAAATAAAGAAATGGTCCGATACATGGAGCGGAGTCACCGTGAGTTCAGACTGGTGAATACAAGGTCTAGTTGGTTACCAGCCTTGTGGGTGGCGGGCGATGGGGACTGGGTGAGGGCGAGGCGACACTGGATGACTGGGAGCTCTCTGGCTGGAGGTTGAAGTCACCCAGTAGAATTATAGGGGTGCCATCCTCAGGGAAGGAGCTCAGGAGAGTGTCCAGTTCATCCAGGAAAGCGCTGAGTGGACCTGGAGGGCGGTAGAGAACAACAATGTTAAGTTTAGACGGGTGAGTTACAGTGACTGCATGAAACTCAAAGGAGGAGATATTTAGGCTGTGTAAAGAGGGCACGGAGAATTTCCAGGACTGAGAGATAAGCAAACCAGTGCGCCCGCCTCGGCCAGAGGCCCTGGGGGTGTGCGAAAAGGAGTAGCCATCAGACAGAGCAGCTGGAATGGCCATGTTATCTGGGGTGATCCAGGTCTCAGTGAGAGCCAGGAAGTGGAGGGACTTCATCTTGGCGTAGGCAGTGATGAAGTCGGTTTTCTGGACAGCTGACCGGCAGTTCCATAGTCCACCCACCACTGAAAGTTCCTTATAAGAGGATAGGGTTGGGCAGACCAGGTTAGCCGGGCAGCGCCTGCGGTGGTTGGACCTCCTGGGGCGAGGCATAGAGCACAGAGGAATGGGGGTTAGACACATGGTAGGTGGTGAAAAGAGAGGTTAGGTAGGGTCCTAGCAAAGATCAGAACAAACAAGTTGAGTAAATTGATGCCAAGGCTGCTGTGTTACGACAGCCTCTGTTTTAGCTTTATGCAGTTACTTAATTGCACTCAGCTGCTTGCAGGGCTAATACACACAGGTGAAACAGGTTCCAACTCCTTCTAATTAGCAACACAAAAGACAGGTAGCTGGCCCAATCACAGCGAGCAAGCTACAGACTAACTGCAAACAATTCAAAATAAGCTAAGCTACCGAGTGACTCCAATCTGTTCTATTAACTAACAACAGCTGAAAGCAATGAAAAAAGATACGCTTATCTGAATCCAAGCGTAGCCTAGACGATCCTCGACGCAACAAGATGCACTCTGAGGTGATCAGCTGCAAACACGCTTAATATGCACACAGGTGAAACAGGTTCCAACTCCTTCTAATTAGCAACACAAAAGACAGGTAGCTGGCCCAATCACAGCGAGCAAGCTACAGACTAACTGCAAACAATTCAAAATAAGCTAAGCTACAGAGTGACTCCAATCTGTTCTATTAACTAACAACAGCTGAAAGCAATAAAAAAAAGACACGCTTATCTGAATCCGAGCATAGCCTAGACGATCCTCAACGCAACAAGATGCACTCTGAGGTGATCAGCTGCAAACACGCTTAATATGCACACAGGTGAAACAGGTTCCAACTCCTTCTAATTAGCAACACAAAAGACAGGTAGCTGGCCCAATCACAGCGAGCAAGCTACAGACTAACTGCAAACCATTCAAAATAAGCTAAGCTACCGAGTGACTCCAATCTGTTCTATTAACTAGCAACAGCTGAAAGCAATGAAAAAATATACGCTTATCTGAATCCGAGCGTAGCCTAGACGATCCTCGACGCAACAAGATGCACTCTGAGGTGATCAGCTGCAAACACGCTTAATATGCACACAGGTGAAACAGGTTCCAACTCCTTCTAATTAGCAACACAAAAGACAGGTAGCTGGCCCAATCACAGCGAGCAAGCTACAGACTAACTGCAAACAATTCAAAATAAGCTAAGCTACCGAGTGACTCCAATCTGTTCTATTAACTAACAACAGCTGAAAGCAATGAAAAAAGATACGCTTATCTGAATCCGAGCGTAGCCTTGACGATCCTCGACGCAACAAGATGCACTCTGAGGTGATCAGCTGCAAACACGCTTAATATGCACACAGGTGAAACAGGTTCCAACTCCTTCTAATTAGCAACACAAAAGACAGGTAGCTGGCCCAATCACAGCGAGCAAGCTACAGACTAACTGCAAACAATTCAAAATAAACTAAGCTACCGAGTGACTCCAATCTATTCTATTAACTAACAACAGCTGAAAGCAACGAAAAAAGATACGCTTATCTGAATCCGAGCGTAGCCTAGAAGATCCTCGACGCAACAAGATGCACTCTGAGGTGATCAGCTGCAAACACGCTTAATATGCACACAGGTGAAACAGGTTCCAACTCCTTCTAATTAGCAACACAAAAGACAGGTAGCTGGCCCAATCACAGCGAGCAAGCTACAGACTAACTGCAAACAATTCAAAATAAGCTAAGCTACCGAGTGACTCCAATCTGTTCTATTAACTAACAACAGCTGAAAGCAATGAAAAAAGATACGCTTATCTGAATCCGAGCGTAGCCTAGACGATCCTCGACGCAACAAGATGCACTCAGTTTTGACTCTTTAGTCAGATCTGTGTTCCGTGCAGTCAGCAAGCAGCTTAGCTGCCCAACTTCATAGCAGGGAACAGAGCCTATGTGTTTTAGGTAGACTCAGATTTGAGTTAGCGTTTTAGCCCCAGCTAATCCCAGCCGGGTTCCTACCTAAGATAACTAGGAGGACGATGTGGAGGATTACCTCCACTTTGATACTTTGAGCGAACAGCCACTGGGCGGGGTTGCTGGCCCCCTTTCTGACCCCCAAAGGGCAACGAGTTTACCCTGACCTAACAGAGAACTATGACATGGTCAAGAAAGAAATCTTGGACCGGTACGGCTGCAGCATTCAAACTCTGGCTGACCCTCCATCCTTGAAAGGGTTGTATTTGACCGGCACCTTCGATCCCTCCCCAATGACATGAGGAAAATGGTGTGTCATGGCAATCCCAAGACCCTGGACCAGCTAGTGGAATTGGTGGAGAATCATCAGGCGGCGACAGAACTGAAGAAAGCAACCTGAGTGGAACACCCTCTGGGGACAATGCCAAAGAAGGTCCAGGAGAAGCCCAGAGTGGAAGAGAATACAAGGTAGCAAGAGGACAGGGAACCGGGGAGAAGACGGAGACCTCTCTTACTTGAAGAAAGTGTTAGAGTGTGGAGAGTGGGGTCATGTTGCCTGGACTTGCCCGCGACATGATGTGCTAATGCCCACTGCCTCGTCGGCTGATGGTGAGAAGGGTCAGATGTGCCATTTCATAACCTCCTGCTGGGCGCATGAAGGCACTGCTCCTCCACTACTGCCCATCTGGGTAGGAGGACGAGACACCAAGGCCCTGTTGGATTCTGGAAGTATGGTGACTCTGGCCCAACCAGAAGTGGTGGACCTTGGAGAGGAACAGGTGGACTCAAAAGTGGCGGTGTCCTGTGTGCATGGGGATACCACGTTTGAAACAACCCAGGGAAGTTGTTACATAAAAGTGGGCATTGGTCCCAACCTCCCGGTGCCCCTACTCATGGGAAAGGATTGCCTACTGTTCTCCAGCCTTTGGGAGACACTCCAGAAATGTCAAGGGAAAACCCAGAGACTGAAACCAAATAAGAAAAGGTCGTTCACCTTAACCAAGCATGTCTGGTATGGTCACAAGGCAGGTTCTACAGAGGAGGTAGGGCCTGCGGCTCAACAAGGTGGGGACTCCACTGCTCTCTGTTCAGAAGCCAGCTCAGATGGCCAGGAGGAGGAGCTACCCTTCCTGCATCTGGATGATGTAGGGGAGGAACGGTACAACATCCGACACAGCTGAGAGGGAGCTTTGGAACGGCTCAGCTCGAAGGGGAGAATGTGCCTGGGGTGAGTGAATTACAGGTACTCCGTTTTATTGTTGAGAATAAACTTCTGCATTATCTCACCTGAATAAAGGGTATGGAGAACCGTTTGCTATTGGTACCTAGGCAGTATGTCCCCACCGTATTATACCTGGGTCATGCCCACCTGCTGGGGGTGCACCTTAGTGCAAAAAAGACCAAGGAACGAATCATGCACAGATTTTTTGACCAGGAGTAGGTGCAAAGGTGGCGAGGTATTGTAAGTCATGTCCAGAATGCCAGTTACATAGCCCTAAACCTCACTTACTAACCCTTTAGTTCCTCTCCCCATCATAGAGACTCCGTTTGAAAGAATTGCGATGGACTTAGTGGGACCGTTGGTGAAGTTAGCTCGGGGACAGCAATATATCCGGCTGATTATGGATTATGCCACCAGGTACCCCGAGGCTATACCTCTTCGCACTATGGCAACGAAGGGCATTGCTAAGGAACTGTTCTTAATGTTTAGCAGGGTCGGGGTACCAAAGGAAATACTGACAGATCAGGGGTATACTTTCATGTCACGGGTGATGATGGACCTCTGTCATCTTCTAAAGGTAAAACAATTACGCATGTCTGTGTACCACCCCCAAATGGACAGCCTGGTGGAGCGTTTTAACAAGACGCTAAAGAGCATGCTGAAGAAGGTAGTAGATGAGGATGGAAGGAATTGGGACCAGTTAATTCCCTGTATACTCTTCTCTATCAGGGAAGTGTCGCAAGCATCTACGGCTGCGCAAGGCCAGGACCTACGTAAGCTGGTCTCTCAGAATCGTGACGTGTTCTCCTCACGCCCGGGGCATACTCACTTAATCCAGCACGATATCCACACAGAATTGGGAAAAAAGGTGAAGCTCTGCCCCTATCGAGTTCCAGAGGCCAGACGAGCTGCAATCCAAGCAGAGGTGGAAATGTTAGAAATGGGAATTATTGAGGAGTCCCACAGCAAATGGTCTAGCCCCATTGTGTTGGGGCCAAAGACAGATGGCACCATCAGGTTTTGTAATGATTTCAGGAAATTTAATTAAGTCTCTAAATTTGATGCTTATCCTATGCCTAGGGTTGACAAACTAAACGAGCGGCTTGGAGAGGCCTGGTTCATCAGCACTTGCACAGTCTTGGGAAAAGACAGCCTTTGCCACCCCCACTGGACTATACCACTACACGGTTCTTCCCTTTGGCTTACATGGGGTCCCTTCCACCTTCCAGAGGCTGATGGATCGGCTCCTCTGGGAGCACCGCGAGTATGCCGCAGCCTACCTTGATGATGTGGTGATCCACAGTCATAACTGGGAGACCCATCTGAGTAGGCTAAGAGCTGTTCTCCACTCACTCCAGAAGGCAGGGCTAACGGCTAACTCCAAGAAATGTAGGCTGGGACAAGAGGAGGCTGAGTATCTGGGTTTCACTATTGGCCGGGGAGGAGTCAGACCGCAGCATAAGAAGAATAGAGGTGATAAGGGACTGGCCTCGCCCTACTACCAAAAAACTCAGGACCTTTTTTGCATTCATTGCTTCTCCCCTCACAGATTTTACAAAAAATAATCAAACAAACATTGTGCAGAGAACCACGGTCGCAGAGCAGGCATTCAGTTGGCTGAAGGAAGCCCTTGCCACTCCGAACTTCTCTAGAGAGCTGGTGGTCCAAACAGACACGTCTGAAACTGGGCTGGATGCTGTGCTGGTGTAGGGAACATGCCTCTATATTCCTACATGTGGAGTATTACTCATGCAAGGTGTTTACATATACATTTAGCAGTAATGGTGATAGACAATTAAAACATGTTCGTCTTACCAGTCTTCACCCGGGCACCATAAATGTAGAGAATATCCTCGACGGGGCGCCAATAAATGTAAGAAATATTTATAAATCCTCACACCAGTAAAAATGTATGCCTCTGTAAACTCTTACATGGGATGCCAGAAATATAGGCAATAACTATGGAATAATGAGGTTATTATTATTCTTAAATTAGGTTAAAATGAAATCAGTCTCATTTGATTATTATGGATTATAATTATAATTACTATTACTTCAATTGACCAGCAAAGCACTAATAACTAATAATTCATAAGGGTTGAAGGTATTACGTTCTAATGATTAGGTTTGACTCAGCTCTCGTGTTCATACGACATCAAAACAGACACCAGGTTTAACCTTGTGCTGCCAAACGCCCCCTAGCGGTAACGCGGGCGTTACGGAAATTATTAAATTATACATTTCATTAATTTAATGATATATAATAAACTGCTCACTTCAATATTTTGATTAAATAACCTTAAGATATATCCATTCCTTCTGGGGAAGTGGTTTTTAAGCCCAAAACGTTGAGTTAAAACTTTGTAAATTACGTTGGAAACAACAACCTAATTGCAGCTTGATGTCACACCATAAACAATGTGCTGGTAAACTGTTCTGCTTAATTGTATTTCACAAAACTTTGGTTTGAAAAATCGTTATAGCTTTAGACTTCAAGAAAAAATACTTTAAAACTTTCATACGGCTGTACATGATTTTATTCACATTTTAAACCGACTTGTGCTTTTCTGCACTTCATTATGAGCAGTTCGGCTGTGTTCAGTTTGGCGTTGTGAAACTCAGCCAGTTTCTGGAGTACCAATCCCGTGGCTTAGTATATTTTAGCCAAAGCGGTTTTGTACTTTACTGCAGTTATATGCAAAACCGTCGTCAATTGGGTGTATTTCTTTGACTGATAGCACAATAGGCCTATCTGAAGTGGGAAAAACTTGCATCGACCCGTCTCCACTACAAGTGTTAATTGCTTTCCATTGGGTTTTTAAACTGTCTGTCAAATATTCCAGCCAATAGCAAAGACTCTTATCTTTCAGACAAGCCCTCATTCAACACAATGTATTAGGGTGTCACATAGAAACAATTGCACGTATGAGGAGGAGACATCCAAGCGTAAAGTTCGTATAATTCACTAGGTAATGGTGGCTGTTCACCTTTTTACTTTACAGTCTCTTTCATACAGTTTTTGGTTAGTTATGTCTAGGTTTCTCCGTGCAACAGGTCCTAGCCCGAAGATGTTTTTGCGATGTTGTCTCAGTGACGCTGAGTGGTAAGGCAACATATTTTTTTGCCGGTATACCAGTGCGAATTCACTGTTATGTATAAAACGAATACCTCTGAATTAAATGAATATAGCTAACATTACTATATTGTAACAATGGAAAGCTAGCCAGCAAAATTACACATAGCAGCTGGCTATCTATTTGTGTCTGAGACGAGCTGTTCCGAGTTTCTTTTGAATGAAATGTCGTCTGAAGTGTTTGTTTAGTAGTTATTGTTCCACATGAGTAAATTCTGTATGCAGTACAGCAGGCTCTGCAGGTAAACGAATGAGCAATTTATGCATGACGTAACATGAGGGTGAGTTTGTTGTTGATTATTATGCAGGGGTTTATATTATGTAGGAAAGTGGTGTAGATTTGATCCCGTTTAAATATAGTTGGACTCATTTCTGGCTAATAGGGCTCTGGTGGAATACAAGATTCACTGTGCTGCTACATGGGTTTGGAGAGCTTTTTGGGGACCACGGGTAGGCTAGTTAGTTGTGTTATATGAAACACACCAAAAACACCTCTAAAAATCAAATTTTATTGTAAAACTTAAAAAATAAATAAATAAATAAATAAATAAAATAATCATATTGAGACTTTTCTGGAACCTTGCCATTTTGCACAATTTGGTACAATTTGTGCCAACTTTGGTAACCGAAATGGTTCACCTGAAAAAAAGCTCTGTAGAGTTTGAATGGTTTGAGATAGTGACACCATATTTTTAGCAGAGATAGGCAGCATATTGAGGAATCACAAAGAGGAGTTATTTCCTCCATAGCTCTTGTAGCTCATCAGGTAAAAAAATCAGAAATTTGCTACACAACCCTGTCAGCCGGTAGTCGCCACGTCCTCTACAGGGCGCGACTCCTCGAGCTCCTGACCGTGAATCCAGCTCGCCCAGGGCCGCTATGCGTGCAGCGATTCTCTCCGAGCCCCTCCCCCCACCCGGAAGCAGCTGCCAATTGCTGCTCCCACAGGGCGCCGGCCATGCTCGGATCTGGCAGGACCGGGGCGCGAACCCCGATCCTCGGAGCACAACTGCACCGACTGAAAGTCGGTGCTCTTACTGTTGTACCACGCGACGCCCTAGGATTTTCTATTTTTAACAGAGACATGGACTGGTGTTGGTGAGTCAAACATCTTTGGTGAACTGTGTCCAGCAAACTGCTCCTTTATTAGTACCCCTAGGTGTGTTGGCAGAGGGGGCGGAGTGGCTATGGTTTTCAAAAATTGTTTTAAATTACAGTCACTTTCTGTCGGGAGCTATTCTGCATTTGAATCACAAGCTGTAAAAATTGAATCTGTAACTAACCCACTAGTTTGTGTATTAGTCTATAGGCCTCCCAAGCCGGTTAAGGACTTTATAACAGAATTCTCTGACTTCCTATCTCATATTGTTCCTTTGCATGATAGACTGTTGATCTTGGGTGATTTTAATATTCACGTATGCTGTCCAGGTAAACCCATGTCAAATGATTTCATACATGTCTTGGATTCCTTTAGCCTTCGTCAACATACAGTGCATCCAGAAAGTATTCACACAGCGCTTCACTTTTTCCACATTTTGTTCTGTTACAGCCTTATTCCAAAATTGATTAAATTCATGTTTTCCCTCAAAATTCTACACACAACACCCCATAATGACAATGTGAAAAAAGTTTTGTGAAAAAGCTGTAAGTTATCAAGGGTCTGAGCTATCAAACGAGCCCCAAACCATCACTCTGTTGCCAGATATGGAGTACATGTGGATGGATCACTGCAAGGGTTATTTCTCCGGACTCATTTTCCTATAGAACTCTATGGGGAAAAAAGTCAGGAGAAACAACCCTTAAAGTGATCCATCGAAGTACTCCATATCTGGCAACAGAGTGATGGTTTGGGGCTCGTTTGATAGCTCAGACCCTTGATAACTTACAGCCATTTAGCCAGCCATGTGTTCCATACTGTACCAGTGTAATTTACAGCTGAATCTAGTCTCACCCCCCAATTTCCATAGAGATCCATTCAAATGCAGAGAGATTATAGTATCGCTTGTAACAGTACCTGAAAATAAGATAAGATAAGTTAGATAAGTTTTTTGATGTTGATGGTCACAGACTTCAGGAAGTAACAGCATGTAAAGGATATGTGACCAAATATGAAATATGATACTTTAAAAATACATTAAAGCAAAGGGTATGAATACTTATGTAAACGAGAAATTTTAGTTTTTTAGTTTTAATAAATTTGCAAAAATCTCAAAAAAACTTTTTTCGCATTGTCATTATGGACTGTTGTGTGTAGAATTTTGAGGGAAAAAATGAATTTAATCAATTTTGGAATAAGGCTGTAACAGAACAAAATGTGGAAAAAGTGAAGCGCTGTGAATACTTTCCAGATGCACTGTATAAATAAGGCTACCTATGTACTAGGGCATACTCTTGACCTTATTATGTCTTACGGGCTTTCCATTGACAACATTAATATTGAAGATGCATATTTTTCTGATCATCTGCCTATTGTATTCGATGCGACCTTAACTAGTCCCCTGTGCACTGTCAAAACCCCTGGTTACTATTCCCGTTACATAAATTCTCTAACTAAATCAGTTTGCTGAAGCCTATCAAATAACTGCCATTGCAACCTCTATTTCTTCTGCTGCTGAGCTTCTTTCGAGCCCAGATAAATTAATTTCCCTCTTCCATTCCTCTTGCTCAGATATCCTGGACTCTGTAGCCCCCCCTTAAATGCAGACACCCTAAATTTAAATCCTACCAATGGTTGGACGATTTAACCCGTTCTCTTAGGCAGGCCTGTCGGAAAGCTGAGCGGAGATGGAAAAAAGATCACCTCTCAGTTTCATTTGAAATACTTAAAAACTGCCTGGCTAATTTCCAAACAGCAGCCAAAAAAGCCAGGGCTAAATATTTCTCTAAAATAATCAGCAAACATTCTCACAGACCTAAAATTCTGTTCAGCACTATTAATTCTGTCCTCAATCCCCATATCTCACACGATGTTGAAGCATCTTTGGACATCTGTGAAAATTTCTTGAGGTTTTTCACTGAAAAAATTAAAAACATTCAATCACTGTTCCCTCCCCCTCTCTCTGACACCCCGCCCCAAAACGTAGGGGGCTCGCCTATCTTTAATCATTTTCAACCGGCTTCCTTATCTGAGTTGAGGAATATAGTCATGCATATGAAACCCACTACCTCCCCTCATGATGTTGTGCCCTCCCATATCATAAAAGATACTTTTGATATAATTGGACCCAGCATCCAAGTTATTATTAATTCCTGCTTAGCCTCTGGCACTGTCCCCGCGTGTTTTAAACACGCAGTTGTCCAGCCTCTGCTCAAAAATCATAAACGTGACGTGAAATGTCTAAATAACTATCGGCCTATCTCTAACTTGCCATTTATTTCAAAAATAATGGAGAAAATTGTTCTGTCACAACTACAACCATTCTTGTATACCAACGAGATTCTGGATCCATTTCAATCTGGGTTCAGAACCCTCCATAGCACTGAAACAGCTCTGTTAAAGGTGACTAACGATCTGTTACTCTCTGTTGACTCTGTTGAGAAAATGCCATCTGTTGAGAAAATGCCATCCTGGTTTTACTCGATCTTAGTGCTGCCTTCGATACCGTAGACCATGACATCCTTTTATCACGTCTCGAACAGTGGGTCGGCATCAAGGGTACAGCTCTAAACTGGTTTAAATCCTATCTTAAACTTAGGACATTCTCAGTGGCTTTAGGTCAGTTTTCCTCTTCCTCTGCCCCTGTCACCTATGGGGTCCCTCAGGGATCCATCCTGGGGCCAGCTCTATTCTGTGTGTCCATGCTCCCTCTTGGTAACATTATTAGGAAGTATAACATCTCTTGTCACTTCTATGCTGATGATACACAGCTGTACCTCCCTCTAAAATCTAGGGATTCTCTACAGCCTCTCCTGGACTGTTTCGAGGACATTAAAGGATGGATGGCAAATAATTTCCTTCAGTTAAACAGTAATAAAACTGAAGTAATCATCTTTGGTCCCTCTCAGTCCAGAAGCCATCTCGCCAGTAGGCTAGGCCACCTCACCCCATATGTGAAGCCACATGCAAAAAACCTGGGTGTTATTTTTGACTCTGAGCTCTGTCTCGAGAAACAAATCAGTTCTGTTGTAAAAAATAGTTACTATCAGCTAAGAACCATTTCCAAACTCAAGCAAATTCTGTCTTTCCATGATATGGAAAAAGTAATTCACGCCTTCATTACATCACGACTGGACTACTGCAATTCCCTTTATTTAGGCCTCCCCCAGTCTTCATTAACTCGCCTGCAGATGGTCCAAAATGCAGCTGCAAGGATGTTGACTGGTACTAAAAAGTGCGAGCACATTACCCCAGTCTTAGCCTCTCTTCATTGGCTCCATGTTCACCTTAGAATCCAATTCAAGACCTTTCTGATTGCTTTCAAAGCTCTTAATGGTCAGGCCCCAACCTATATCACAGACCTTATTCACTGGCACTCAGCTCCTAGGTCTCTTAGATCCAATTACAAATTTCTTTTGCATGTCCCACGGTCACGGCTAAAACTTAAAGGTGACAGCCTTTGCAGCTGCTGCTCCACGATTGTGGAACCAGCTGCCGTTAGACATTAGATGTGCTCTCTCCATCTCTGTTTTTAAATCTAGGCTAAAAACACATTTTTATTCTCTGGCCTTTTTTTAGCGCACTAGTCTTTTAGTCTTTTAATCTGTTGTCATGTCTATAACTCTGTACTCTGTCCCTTGTTGTTGCTATTGCTGTCATTGCTATATTTCTCCTTGTGTTTTACTTTTACTTTGTATTTTAATGTTCTTTTGTACAGCACTTTGGTCAGCTCAAGCTGTGTTTACAGTTTTTCTCAATTGCTTACACACATTTTTTGAAAGCATACCTCATTTTCTCAAAACTCTAAACACAAATCCAAAAACCACACACACAAAATGCAAAACCCTACATATCTCCTGCAAAATGCTACTTTGCCTTCAAAACAATGTTATGTCTCCTCAAAATGGTAGTTTGTGTTCAAATGACACACACATACCATCATATGAGTAGACATTTCTAAGAACCATTGAACACTGATGTGCTGAATGGAAAACACTACTATGAATGGGAAAACACCAGTATGAAGGCCTTATCAGGAGCATTATGCCTTTTCATGTTCAGTGTTACTGTACGCTTACTCCTGTTGTAAAATATTACTGTATAATGTTTTTACTCAAATATAAAACAATACACAAATATACAGTAACAACAAAAATATTTCTTTATTTTTTCCAAAAGTGCTGTAGCCTATACATCACAGCAAACACAACTGGATGTGTAAATGATTTGCACAGATCAAACAATAGAAAATAGGCCAGTACAGTCAACAAAAAAAGAAAGAAAAATGTAAATTAAAAAAGGACAAAAAAACTAGGCTGCATCCTGTCTTCGGTTCCTGTCTGGCCACAGGACCTCATCGACATCACAGGCTATGTTCTCTCTGGCCAAGCAGCGGGGGAAGTATCGCCTAGTATGGCGAATCCAGCCCTGAAATGCCTCAGGAGCTATATCGCCACATGCCTCCTCCTCGTCCTCCTCTTCCTCCTCCTCGTCCTCCTCTTCCTCCTCCTCATCCTCCTCTTACTCTCACTCCTCTGCCTCTCTGATCACCTCTCACTTCAATGTTGCCATCCATTGTTCTCCAAACCAGGAGCTCACATGTGGCCCTTATATTGCTCAAGCTTTGATTGGAAATTGCACAACGGCCTTGGAAATGGAAGTTTTGCCATTTGAATGGCAGTGTGTTCTGTCTGAACACAAGGAGATTTGGCATTGATGAAGAGTGTGCAAAATAGAGAGTATTGTGTGTAGTGTTTTGAAGAAAGTGTGGTTTAGAATTGAAATCTGGGTCTAAAGCAGATAATTGTGTGTAGTGTTTTGAAGAAAGTGTGGTTTAGAATTGAAATCTGGGTCTACAGCAGGAAATGTGTTTATAGTTCAGCAGAATTGGTTTAGGGAGTTGGCACATGAGTTACAGGTTGTGGTCATTGTGTCATAAGTTCCAGTTTTTGTGTGTAAACAATTGAGAAAAACTGTAAATGTGCTTTATAAATAAACTTTCCTTACTTACTTACTTACTAAGTGAACTGGGGAGAGAGACTGGAATTCTTCAGTATTCTCTGTTATATGGTTTTATGACCCTTAGTGTCTCGTGTTTCCAAGCGACATGATTGGAACACTAACTATGGCTGTCATGCTGTGACCATGTTGCTTCACTTGTGTTGCCTGTGGAATGAATGGAAACATAGTCTGTTGTCCCTACATCCCCCCTTGTGGTCTGGGGATGCGGCTTAAGCCAGTATTCCTTGAGCACAAAAGTCAGTTGACAGTTCACAGGTCCTCAAATTCATTTAAAATGTCACAACAAAATGGCAGTCCAGGGGAGCTGACAAGTGTCATAATGCTGAAACACACTCAATAAATTTACATGACTGTCAAACATCCAGGCAGTTTATAATTGACTGACAAACATCCAGGTATTCATCATTATTTTTCTAACTAACTTAAAACACATGACATAGCACAATGTAAAACATTTGAGTTCTAATAATGAACAGCATGGTTAAAAAACAAAAGAAACCTTGGTGAAACGGTTAGTTGTTTTGTTACTTCAGGTGTTATTAGGTAGTGTCCAGAATGTGGAGCACTAACAGGTACGACCCAGCCATTAAAGTACTTAGATGACATGAGGATTAAGGATGGATAGGCTTTGGTAAAGTCTGGTTCAGACTGACAAATTATTTTCGTCCCTTCACAGAGGTTACCGGTGAGGGTTGTCATCTGGCACATGTGAGGAGGTCATTTTCATATCAGGACAACGTCCTGTATCCAGGTTTTAAGCTAATGGCTGTGCTATCAAGAGGGAAATGGAGGTATGATCTAATTTCTAAATGATGGTATAATTTGTTGCTCCTATGTGGTACAGTACGTGTGCTTAACATTAGGGGTTCTTGTGTAAAGTCCTACATAATACAATTATTCAAGGGAAGTGGTGTAACAGAAGATAGGGATACGGCGTGTCAATATATCTGCAAATGTTGCACTGTAGTCTCTACTTGCACTAATTTAACCATGATACAACCGATTTTTTTGAGGGAAGCAATGGTAATGTAGGTGTTAAGAGAATGTATTTTTACAGGGTCTGCTTACGATCTGCGTTTGCTGCTGCTACATACATATCTAAGTGACTGCTGTAAACTGCCTTTAGATTACGCACCCCCCTTTTTCCAGTGGAAAAGGTGTGCGGAAAAGTAAAAGGAAGTGGAAGTGAGCCTGTGAGGCTACCACGGCTATCAATCATAACTCTGACTAAGATTAGATAACCTTGTGGAGTGGTCACTCATGGCATGCTTGCCATTGAATGAATTCAAATGTCCAAGCTGTCCTCAGAAGAGCTGAAGAAGCTTTCTTCAGATGTGGCATCTTCCCAATCAGAGTCATGCTTGTGACTCTCAAGCTTAGGCCTACCTGGTCTTTCTTCTCTCCAATTCTGGCTAGAATCGGAGCGTGAGAAGCGAACACGGTGGCCCTTAACTGGGAATCTATTGGTTTTAAGTCCTTAGGTTAAGTCCTTAGGTCCTTAGTCCTTAGGTTAAGTCCTTAGGTTTAAAAGAGGAAATCTGGAAAGTGCCAGGGTGTTTATTTAGAACATCTTGCATAGATGGTTCTACCCTCTCGTTCTTGGGCACAATCCTTAATGTGTCCCAGACTGTTTGAGCCTCATTACGTAGTTCAAGAGCTGAACACTGGCCTCTTGAAAACAATGAAACATGGGTTCATATACATGGGTGCAGGTTGTGCACGAACAGGGATCTGAAGGCTTGATCTTCGTCTAAGCCTGGCCCGTTTCTACCTTGGAAGAGATAACATACCTTTGAGATTTTGGTAGTAAATGCGGGGTGGTTCTGTGCGACCATGTTTGATGTCCACAGCTTTGATCATAGCTGCTGCCTGATTGAGCTGGGGCATGTATTCTGCTACTAATGCTTCATGGAGCTTTGGGTAGCTAGAACAAACAGTGGATGGAAGTTCTTCCATGAATGTGTGAATCTCTTGGTTAGAGGTTTTCCAGATGAGTTTGACCTTCTCTCGATCGGTTGTCCTGGGCAAATCAGAGAGGCAATTGTCAATTTCTCTCAGGTAACACTGAATGTTGTATTCAGTGTTCTTAGGGTTAAACTGTTCAATATCCCTAGCCATGGATTCTAGCTGTTCAAAGCAAAGTTCATGCAAGGGTTCCCGAGTCTGCATGTTTGGGGAAGGCGAGACTGACATCACATCTGAACATGAGCGCATTTCATACTGAGCTTGACGTCCTCGGTTCGGTTGTGAGGGCGGGGCAGTAAAGCAATCATCATTCTCTACATGGCTAGAAGAAGCTGATTTGTCGCTATCTGGGCAATGCACGGAATTGCTATATGTTTTCTCTGTTCTAGAGTGAAAGCTAGGGGCATGAGCATTGCGCTTTGTTTGCCTAAGAGGTGAAGTGGAACCTCGTTTGCCATAATCAAAGTGCGATTCTCTGGTCCCCCCTTTGGAGGGAGCAGGGAAGGTGCAATCTTGAATTAGCCTAGCTGTCTCTCCTCTGCGGAGATGGACAGAAGTTGGAATTCTGTCCCCCCTTTCCCTGTCTAGGGAGGAGGTGGACGAACCATCACAAGAGAAATCTGAAGCATTGCGATCTGAATAATCTCGGTCAGAGCAAGCTATTGAACAGGGGACTGACAAACCTGAATCAAGACTGGGTGTTTCTTTCCCCACCTTGTGGTGTAAGGGGGAAGTGACGGCTCCAGTGAAAGCTGAATGAATTAGCTCTGGGAGATTTCTCTTGTCTATGTAAGTTGAGGTCAAAGTAGGTGGCAAGGTGCTTTGGCCTCTAGTGTCTCCCTGCTGGAAGGAAGTAAGAAAACCTGGAGATGGGAAAGCCTAAGAAAGCAGGTTCGGAGATGAGAGTGGATGCGGTAGCATGAGATGTCCACTCTTAAGCTTGAATAATTCCTCTCGGTCGGAACTGAGATCTGATTCGGCCGAATGCAGATCATGCAAGTACTGTATTGCTTTCTTACCCACAGTCTGGAGCTCAAGTAGAAGGTTAGCCTGTTGTGCTTTGAGGAATTCCATCTCTGTTCTAAGTTCATTGTTGATCTGAATAGCAAGACTAGTCTGTCTGGAGAATTTCAAGATCAGACAAGAAATAATTGGATCTTATGACTGTGTGAGGGAGTCACCCTTCTCATTGATCAATGAGAGAATTTCTCGGGCGTTTACCCCTTTACGTTTTCTGGATTAATGCGGGACTTGCCTATGTGGATGTACTTATTAGGACTCTTCCCCCCTGGCGTATTTGCCTATGTGGATGTACTTATTAGGACTCTTCCCCCCTGGCGTATTTGCCTATGTGGATGTAGTTATTAGGACTCTCCCCTGGCTCTTTTCTGTTCCTGCTTCCTGGTCTTAGCATGTGACTGCGAGCCTATGAAAGTAGCCATGGAATGTTATATCTGTTCCTTCGCCTCCTCGTTACATTTCTTTACTTAGAGGCTAGGGCGTATGTTTTCTATTAAGCTTGCTTTAGTCATTTTTGATATTAAAGTTATGGGACGACGGTGCTCCGTCAGCTCGCCTGTAAAATGCTTCTCTCTCCTGGGAGATCAGGCGTTTACCCCTTTATGTTCTCTGCATGTGACTGCGAGTTTCTGAGAGTAGCCTTGGAACGTTAGATCTCCATTCCTCCTCGTATACTAATTTGTATTAGTTTGCAGTGTTCGGTACGTTTGGTGTGTGTTATTTGTGCCATTATGCTTCGCCTGTTCTTATGCATCTCGTTACCAAGAAAGGGCGTTTATTATTTCTGGCTCTTTCTTTAGTCACTTTGCTCGTAGAAGTATGGGAGCCCAGTGCTTTGTTCCATTAGCCTTATTTGGTTTTCTTACTGAGAAACTTGGTGTTTGCGCTTCTACTCATTGGTGTGTGATAGTGAGCCAGTTAGTAGCTTTGGTACGTGTGTTCCCTGTCTTGTCTCCTCCCTTAACTGCAGGGTTTCCCGCCTTAGTGGCCTAGTGCTTAATGAATCCCCCTTGCTGCGTTTGGCTCCTCCTACCTTATATGTCACGCCACCATTACAACAGCACCAAATGCAGGTGCAATAACACAACCGTACACGAGGGGGCAGTGTATTGGGAGAAAGCTGGGCAGGCAGACTTTCAGATATGCTGCGAGGGGGACATCTGGTGGTCCTTCGGGGAATTGCACATTACGTTTATCTAGCTGAGAACGGAGAACATATACTCTAAAATTAGTTTTGATATCATTAGAACACCAACTTTGAGTTAAATACAAATCATCCTCACACGGCAACAATTATGTACGGAACACGTATAAATTGGTAGCAGTGGAGATGATTCCTAAATCATTCCAAGGTGTTTACATATTGGGATGGCAGGTATGCCATCCAACAACTTACAGCTTTGCGGGGCATGCCCCATACCTTTGCAGCACAGAGAGTTTCGCACTTTTAAGGGTTTCCTACAGAAGTAACCACAATGACCACAGACTCTCAGCCCTTAAAAACATTAACTTATGTATGTTCTGACCTCATGTAACCACACAGCATTCAGATACAACTTCACACATCCACACAATAAAACCCCAAACTTGGGTTTTTTTGCCGTTTTTCTCCTTCTGCTTCTTCTTCTTCCCATACAGCGAAATGGTGAAAGTCAGACGACACCACTTCAGGTAACGTTATGCAGTATGGAAACAAATGTCATTAACAAATGGCCTATAGCCTATATCACGTGACTGTACCAATAGGCTTTGTTATAGTGGTAAGCGTCAATACTTACCATGTTGGGTTTGATCCCTGCCTGGTACTAAAAAGTGTCATTTCATTTTGGACTAAAACAGTGTGCATATGTTCTGGTTTTCTCATACAATAATGTTTTTTTATTGTAAAGGCAAATAAATGTTTACAATATTAACTGTTCACTTGTAGCCTGTTAGTTAAACAATTCAGTCACTGGACACCCATGGCAATTTGTCAAGCAAAGAAAATCATCTGGTTAACATCACGTTGTTGCATTAATGTAAAAAAATTAATTAATAAATAACTGTGCCATTGGCTATATGTTTTAATCTCACACAAATACCGACAAAAAAATTTGTCTGTGTGGAGCCTGCTGCGCTCTTGCGGTCATGTCTGACTCACTGTGCAAACCACGCTCGCCTCGGCCAACATTTCTTTATTCATTCATTTCTTCACTTCAGCTCTGTTCAGTTTATCCTTTTCACACATAACACAATGTCACCATAAAATTAACTACTAGGAAAATTAAGAATTTATGATAATACATTAAGAATTGATGATACCCTACTATAAGCTGGAATCCCTTAAGAGATCGGATTTATAAACATCCAATTCCCCAAACATATCTGTTTCATGGTTAGTCACTTTAACAAATTACAATAGCCTGGGAACATGGCTCTAGTCTACTACGCTACTCTGCAGGCAATGTAGTTTACTGCAATCACTTTTAATTATAATAATAATCAGAAGAATAATCTCTGGTAGGATACTTTCTTAGTAGTATCTATTGTTTTCTTTCTGGCTAAGATTCCTGGGAAATATGCGTTGTCCAATTAAGCTTGTTAGCCAACGTTTGTTTTGCCAGAGAAACGTCAGTCAGCTGCTAGTCAGGAAGCAGGCACAAGCTAGGCTACGAAGCAAATCAACATGCCTTACACATCCATTGCACTACAGAAAACTAAACCTAGCTACATGGTCCGGTACCAAAAGATTTCCCGCAGGCAACGTTAGGCTACACAACCGGAAAAAAAACTGCGAAGGAATTATGCTGTGCTTATGAAGTCGGCAGCTCTTAGCCCAGACATGGAAGCTTGGAGTTACGCATCCGACAAGCCAGTGTTGAATAGCCTAACGTTAAATGTATTTTTACGCTTATTTTACAACTGTATTTCCATATTTTACTTATGCAAACTATTTACATTTACATTACATTTTAGTCATTTGGCAGACGCTCTTATCCAGAGCGACGTACATTAGTGCATTTTCCAACTTGAAACAAGTGCGTTAAAACAACCCTAAAAGGTAAATACGATTTCAAACACCAGGCGCAGTCAGTATTTTTTTGGGGGGGGGGCACACGATATCAATCATTGGCGTGTACGACAGTAAGCCAATAAGTAACCTTAAGTATTAAACTAGCAGCTTGAACCACTTAAACAAGGATTCAGAAAAACACAATCAAGGGAGGTCACAAGGAGGTAGGGAGGGGTGGAGAGAGGTGCAGCTTGAAGAGGTGAGTCTTCAATCTGCGCTTGAAGGTGGTCAGACTTTCTGTTGTTCTGACCTCCACGGGGAGCTCATTCCACCACCGTGTGGCCAGGACAGACAGACGTCGAGACCGGGTGCTAGTATGAAGTGGGGGGGGGGGGGGGGGTACCAGTCGTCCTGAGGAGGCAGAACGCAGGGATCTGGTAAGTGTGTAGGGTCTGATGAGCTTTTGGAGGTATGGAGGGGCTGATCCTCGGACTGCCTGGAAGGCGAGCACCAATGTTTTGAATTTGATGCGAGCCATCACAGGTAGCCAGTGGAGGTCAATGAGCAGGGGGGTGACATGGGAGTGTCGGGGGAGGTTGAAGACCAGGCACGCTGCTGCGTTCTGGATAAGCTGAAGGGGTCTAATGGCCGATGCTGGCAGGCCAGCCAGGAGAGAGTTGCAGTAGTCCAGGCGGGACAGCACCATCGCTTGGACCAGGAGCTGGGTTGAGTAGGTGGTGAGGAAGGGGCGGATTCTCCTGATGTTGTACAGGAAAAACCTGCACGCCCGGGTTACCACTGCGATGTTCTCGGAGAGGGACAGCCTGTTGTCCATCACCACTCCGAGGTTCCTGGCACAGGGCGTTGGGGCTGTACTAACTATTTAGGCTGTATGTATTTCTTTCAGCTACAATGTGTTTGCGTCTAGCCTATTGTGCATGCATATCTCCATATAGACTTGGTTAATTAATTTACATGCTTCTTCATGATCTAAAGTTCAGGTGGTGCTGGTCATTGTATTTCATTAGACATTAAATACAGCTCATCTACAAACTTTTTTAATGTAATTGTGGGCTATCAGTAATAGGAGAAATGTTCTCATTCTCGCCAGTACAGGGCGTTATAGTTACGCAAATGCCTGCATGCATTTATTTGGAATGCATGTATTCTGTATGCATGTCTCTCTCGATGTCAATATTTTCATGCATTATTCATCATTAGTTAGCTACCAAAAATAAGTGATATCTTGATCAAAAACGTCTCCGATGTAAAAAAAAGCCAAGTAACTCACACAGCCTACAGAGCGCTGTCTATAAGTCCTTAATTCCAATTTGCAAAAACTAGGCCTGCCTTTAAAAGTATTGATATCAAAATGTGGCTAAGTTACAACTAACAATATTGCCTATCGTAGTATTTGCTATCCAAACTTTCCTAAATTATTTAATGCAACTTGGCCCTGTGTTTCTTCATCTTACCATCTCAAGAGAATGTGGTCAATGAAACTGTATGTTCCACATCAAACTGCAAAATGAGAATAATTTATAGTGGAAATACTGATTCAGATGTGTTGCACTTCGAAATTAAACAGAAAAATTACTACACTATAGGGCATGTTTGAACAATTGTCTGCATCCACTGCTTTGGGTCTATGAAAAGCACAGAATGAATAAAATGTATTATTATTATTATTATTATGATTATTATATATTTATTGATTTATTTATTTTGAATATTTGGATTTCTATCAAAACCTGTGTGGTCCTACAGAGCATAGATATCCTTGTGTTCACAAAATTCTGTTTGCAAATATCAACTATTATTATGTTAAGAAAATTAGTACTATTACTTATTTGCCATCATCTGACCCTCAAATCTGTCTGGATACGTTTGTAAAAATGCTATATGTACGCTATTTTCTCTGTAAAAGTATTACCCATTTTTATCTGCATTTATTTATTCATCACCCCTTTCTCTATTGTACATGATGTTTCTTGATATAAATGTCTGTCTGTGAATTGTAAAGAAATCTGTAGCAGCACTTAACATTTTAAAACCTGTACATTTTCTAAAGTAAACTTGCCAACAAAGTATAACCATATCCTTTCTGGAGTGTAATTATTCATCAACTGTTAAAAACATTAATTGGAATCATATGTTGTTCCATGAGGCACAATCTCTTCACATGCTAAAATGAAGAAACACAGGGCCAAGTTGCATTAAATAATTTAGGAAAGTTTGGATAGCATTGCTTTGGAATAGAGCTAGTTTATTTAGTGTGAGCTACGATAGGCAATATTGTTCATTGTAACCTGGCCACATTTTGATATCAATACTTTTAAAGGCAGGCCTAGTTTTTGCAAGTTGGAATTAAGGACTTATAGACAGCGCTCTCTATGCAATGCGTGAGTAACTTGGCTTTTTCTACGTCGAAGATGTTTTTGATCAGATACATTTAGCAGTAATGGTGATAGACAATTAAAACATGTTTGTCTTACCAGTCTTCACCCGGGGCACCATAAATATAGAGAATATCCTCGACGGGGGCGCCAATAAATGTAAGAAATATTTATAAATCCTCACACCAGGGCACCATAAATGTAAGGAGTATGCCTCTGTATATATATAAACTCTTACATGGGATGCCAGAAATATAGGCAATGACTATGGAATAATGAGGTTTACCCTTATTGTTCTTAAATTAGGTTAAAATTAAATCAGTCTCATTTGATTATTATGGATTATAATTACTACTACTTCAATTTACCATCAAAGCACTAATAACTAATAATTCATCAGAGTTGAAGGCATTACGTTCTAATGATTAGGTTTGACTCAGCTCTCGTGTTCATACGACATCAAAACAGACACCAGGTTTAACAAAAATAGATTTATTAAACAAGGAAAAACATGAATATTACATTCTACTAAATAGACATATTGTGTTGTGTGCGTATTGTAGCATTTGTGTGTGTGTGTCGGCGTGTAGGCCTATGCCACGTGTGCATTCAGGGAATGAAATAACCTATTTATATACAGTAAGTTGAATTGAGACCATATCACGCAAATGTTAGTATGTGTTAAAGAAATGAGGAGCAAACCATGAGGCCTGCTTTGGTTAGTTAACAGTACTACCACATTAGCAATGAAATGGTAGGCCAGCCGGCTAGCTTGCTAACCAGCGCAACAAGTTTATTGGGATGGCAGGTATGCCATCCGCCAAGTTACGGCTTGGTGGGGCATGCCCCATACCTATACAGCACAGAGAGTTTGGCACTTTTCAGGGTTTCCTACAGAAGTAACCACAATGACCATAGACTCTCAGCCCTTAAAAACATTAACTTCTGTATGATCTGACCTCATGTAACCACACAGCATTCAGATACAACTTCACACATCCACACATTAAAGCCCCAAACTTGGGTTATTTTGCTGTTTTTCTCCTTCCTCTTCTGCTTCTTCTTCTTCCCATTTTCCTGCCAAACTGCCTGCCTCCATCGCGATGTTATCCAATGGGGAGAATTCTTATTTGAGGGTATGGTCCGTATACCTGCTCATCAAGCTTATCGTCCAATAAAAACGCTTCATACTAATGTTTTTTAATGTTAATGTAGCTAATGGCTTCATGCTTTCCAAGAAGCTACTGTGGCCTTGTGGTTATAACTGCAGTCTCTCACACAGTGGATTGTGGGTTCGAGCCCAGCAGGGCACGTGTATTTTCCACAAAAACAATGTGCAACTGTTAAGTACTTTTCATTTCTTAGACTGTTATTATTTTCACATTGACACATTAACGTATTTTTGGAATAGAGCTAGTTTATTTAGTGTGAGCTACGATAGGCAATATTGTTAGTTGTAACTTGGCCACATTTTGATATCAAGACTTTTAAAGGCAGGTCTAGTTTTTGCAAGTTGGAATTAAGAACGTATAGACAACGCTATGTAGGCTATGCGTGAGTAACTTGGCTTTTTTTACGTCGTAGACGTCTTTGATCTGATATACAGCTATTATCGCACAAAGGCGCGATACAATCAAATTACTGATAAACAATTCAGACTAAAATCCTAAGCTATGCCTGGGATGTTTGATCAGTCTTACTGAAGTCCGCGGTGAGTTGATTACAGCTGGCTTGTCCGTGAGGTGGATGGCCATTGGCCAGGGCATCTCCTATGGTTAGATGCCGTAGGCAAGCTAACCCGTTCCTTGCGTCTCTCTCCGCGGCCCACCTTTGTAGCTGTATAGCTAGCAAAAGGGGGAAGAGAAAATGGAGTGCTGCCTATTGTGCAGCTGTGTGCAGCATGATGCAAAATGGAAAAGAAGTGGAAGTGAATTGGGGAGAGAGACTAGAATTCTTCAGTCTTCTCTGTTTTTATGGTTTTATGACCCTTAGTGTCTCGTGTTTCCAAGCAACATGATTGGAACACTACCTACGGCTGTCACGCTGGGACCATGTTGCTTCACTTGTGTTGCCTGTGGAATGAATGGAAACGTAGTCTGTTGTCCCTACACTGGCTCAGGAGGTAAGAGGCGAAGAACACCCTATCATGTACATCAGCTGGAATTTGTTACCAAGGGAGCAGCAATATGCGAAGGTAGAGAAGGAATGCCTCGCAATCAAGTGGGCCTTGGATGCCTTTAAATACTACCTCCTGGGCAGACGTTTCACCCTGGTCACAGACCATGCTCCGCTAGTCTGGATGGCATGGAATAAGGAGACAAATGCCAGGGTGACCAGATGGTTTCTGTCTTTCTAAGCTTTTAACATTTCTGTTGTCCGCAGATCCGGGAACCAGCACCAGAATGCTGATGCCTTGTCGCGGCGGGATGCACTATGGGCCATCATCCCCCCTCCCATTAGGTCGAAGCTGAGGGGGGGGGGGGGGGGGTATGTAAAGCAACAAGAGGAGCAGTCATTGAGGGGCGGTACGTCCCTAACAGATGGCTCCACCCACTCCCCATGTTTGGCACCTGCTCCTCGTTTGAACCCACCTGATGATGTTTTCCAAACAAGGAGGGCGGTATAAAAGGAGTCCACAGAATGGAACTGAAAGAGAGAGTAGGAGAGTGTGCTGGCAAGCCACCAATGGGAAAGCATGACCAAAGAAGATAACTTGCTGTGAATGCCCGATTGGGTAGGACTTATTAGGGGTCCAAGCACGAAGAAAGCACTTAAAATGCTACTCCTCCTACAGAATTTGACCAATTTGCACCAAACCTGTTCAACGTACTGAACCCGCTTCCCTACATACACGCATTACTTTACTAAGGCGTATGTCAAAAATTGGCCGAATGAGAAGCCAATGGATTTTGCATTGGGCGTGGCTTATCGCACAAATGCTAGTACTTCTAAAACCGTTTGATATAAAGTTCTGAAACTTGGTGGGTTGATTGAGAGTTAGATCAAGACTCGAGCCCTGCAGTTTTAACCCAATCAATCTGCATGGTGGAACTAAAGAAATACAAATGTTGGGATTGCAGGTATGCCACCCGCCAAGTACACTATCTCTGCTTAACAGGCCGTCTACCTACTATACCAACTGTGAAAGTTCCTGTAGCTTAGTGGTTAAGGCATTTGACTGCCGTGTAGTAGGTTGGTGGTTTGATCCCCACCTGTTCCTGAGTTTTTTTTTTGAGGCACACAATGTGCATGTCATTGAAAGAATGTTCTTTTTATTGCAAAGGCTAGGAAATTTCACAATATTACCTGTTATCTGTATGAATTATGAAGTCAGTAAGCCAAAACAATCTGATACCGCAACACACAAGTCTTATTTGGCCTCCTCATTTCTGTTAACCTGCTTTGGCCTAGCGGATACAGTATTGGCTTACCATGTATGTGGTCAGCGGTTCAATTTCAAATTGGTACCAATGGCTAGGTTAATGTTTGGCAAAACTATTGTGCAAATGCTATGCTTCTTTTAATGTTGTTTTCACATTAAGAAACACCTTTTTATTGCAAAAGTTAAGAAATTTAACAGTTCACTGTTACTTGTACTTAAAGACTTAATACGCAAGCCCTTACCGGATCGGGTTAAGATACCATCAGCAATGGCAAAAGCCCTGATTAGAAACAAATATTTGTATTTTGGATCAACCCTGTCTAGAGTTGTCTACCATTTTGCAGTTTCCTGCATTTGACAAATGCCACTGATGCCGCACGGTCCCCGGAAATCGCTGCTTGCAGCTATATTTATTATTATTTTTCTGCCCTAAAAGTGTTTGCCCAGCAAAAACTGTACATACTAGAGCAACTAGATTCGGTAGATACCCAGTCCCAAGAGTACCTCAGATAATAAAACGTACCCAGATTCGCCAGATGGTGGCGCTATAGGAAGAAATTTAAGTTTTTGGGCTATAACTTTTGAACCCTTTGGCCAATACTCAAAATTCTTGTTTACAAGATTCCTTAGGTCCTCCCAAACAAATTTTCCATCAGGACCATTAAAGTCCGCCATATTGGATTTTTTTCTAATTTACATTTTGTGAAAAACCTTCAAAATCTATCTCCTCCTTGACGGTTTGACGAAATTGCATGGAAATTGGCATGAAGCATCTACTCCCGAATATCTTTAAAAGTTATATAAATGACTACGTCAAAAACTCTGGCTGCAGCAAGCCAATAAATACCAATGTGGGCGTGGCTAATCACAAAAATGCTAATAACTTTTGAACGCAATGTCTGATCAGCACAAAACTTTATTGGTGTTTTCTGTATATCAGTGAAAGGATGTGTGTACAATATCGTTTGGTTTTTTCAATAGGTGGCGCTGTTGCAAGTTAAAATGTAAAAATGGCCATAACTCATGAACCACATGACCAAATAACTTGCAATTTCGTATGCACGGTCGGGGTCAAAGATACAGACAAGCCATTGATGAAAGTTCAAAGAATATGGCCGCCATCAGCCAATCAGATTTTAGCACTCATTACACAGACTTACTGAGGGCCAATCAACTTGAAACTTGGTCGACATGTACTACTAGTAAGCATGTACTAGGGTATAACATTTGGTGAGAATCGGTCAATAGGGGGCGCTACAGTAATTAATCAAACCTTTGAGTATTTCAACAAGGCTATTTGTCATTCTGTTTGAACTACTGTAATAACCTTTATATGTTATTACATGCCTCTACTTGTGGAAAAAATTTGCCTCAATCAAACATGACGTGCAACATACTGAATTTCCGCCATTTTGAATAATGTGAAAGACCTTTAAAATCTATCTCCTCCTCAGCAGTTTGACCAAATTGCATGACACATGGTATGCAACCTCTATGAACGAAAATCTTGAAAAGTTATATAAACAAAGTTTCTACATAAAAAACTATGGCCGTAGCAAGCAAATAAAAACTTATGTGGGCGTGACTTATCTCAAAAATGCAAATAACTTTTGAAAACAAGGTCCGATCATCACAAAACTTACTTGGTGTTTCCCATTTTTCAATAAAAGAACGTCTCTTAAATATCGTTTGGTTTGGTCCATAGGTGGCGCTATTGCAAGGTAAAATGTGAAAATGCCCTTAACTCCTGAACCAAATGACCAAATAACTTGCAATTTTGTACTCACGGTCCCGGTCAAAGTTACAGACAGGTCATTGATGAGCCTTCAAAAAATATGGCCACCATCAGCCAATCAAATTTTAGAACTCATTACACAGACTTAATGAGGGCCAATCAACTTGAAACTTGGTAGATATGTACTACTAATAAGCATGTAGTAAGTTGTAACATTTCGATTTCTGCCATTTAGAATTTTGTGAAAAACCTTTGGAATATATGTCCTCCTAGACAGTTTGACCAAATTGCATGAAACTTGGTTTGTAGCATGTACTAATGAAAGTTTTTAATGGTTATATAAACCAATCTTATTGAGAAAAAATATGCCCACAGCATGCCAAAAAAAAAACAATGTTGTCATGGCTTATGACAAAAATGCTAATAAATCCCAAATGATTTGACATAATCATATCCAACTTGGTGAGCTCAGCAGGGTAATATTTATTGAATAAAACCTGCTGATGCGATAGAGCTCCAAGAATATTCAGGAAATATTGGTTGCTCAAGGGTCATATGCAATATGAAGACAAGGGGCCCTATCTTACACCCGGATTTGGAATCTATGTCCTCCTAGTCAGTTTGACAAAATTGCATGAAACTTGGTTTGTAGAATGTACTTAAGAAAGTCTTTAAAGGTTATATAAACCAATGTTATTGAGAAAAAATATGCCCACAGCATGCCAATAAAAAAACAATGTTGTCGTGGCTTATGACAAAAATGTTAATAAATCCCAAATAATTTGACATTTATGCAACTTGGTGAGCTCAGCACTGCAACATTGTCTGAATCAAGCCTGGTGGTGCTACTGAGCTCCAAAAATATTCAGGAAATATTGGTTGCTCAAGAGTCATATGCTACATGAAGACATCTTACACCTGGAGCTAACCGAAACGCAAGTGTCTTTGCTATCTTACACCATGCGCAGGTGTAATTATAGCACCCAGCGTTCACGTTGTTTAACTACCGAGTAATCTTGAACCCATAGCAAGTGAATTGGGTGGGTTGGTCTTAAGATGAGGTGTGGCCAGGATAAATTTTAGTGTATTGCTATCTTGAGCCAGCAGAAAGCGCTTGTGCTAAAACCACCACAAACCTGGTGTAACATCATGTCGCAGTTATTTCTGTTATTTTAGCAGTGCAATATAAGTGTGTCTACATTGGCACGTGCACAACGCACGTACACCCTCCTGTCTGTTATACACAGGGTTGCACACAAGCATGCAAGGTTATTTATCACAGTGTTTGAAGTAATGTTATGAGCTTTACAGTACCATACATGTCTCTCCATGTATAACAAATTTGCCTCAATAACCCATCATGTCACCCATATTGGATTTCTGCTATTTTGAAGAATGTGGGAAACACAGATTTGAGTTGGTTCATTAATTTACATTCATTAATTGTTTGAGGAAGCCATTTTCCAGCGGTTGTATGCCAGACCCGCATGTCTAAATAAAATTCACATAATTAAGTTTCCACACCATCATCTGTTGTTGTGTGTTGTCCAAATTATTGTGCATCTTACCCTCCCCTGGGCGTACATCGAGTGTTGGGTTACAACTGAAACTCGCACCATTTTATTAAAAATGTGACGTTATGTTACTAATAACACTGAAAATGCATCTAAGGAAACATTCACTCTAGCAGCAATGCGTGAATCCCTGTGATTTAATCGATATAACTTTATATATTTATGTATAAAACAAATCCCTCTGAATGAAATGAATATAGCTAACGTTACTATATTCTAAAAATGACAAGGTAGCCAGCAAAATGACATATAGCAGCTTGCTATCTATTCGTGTCTGAGATGAGCTGTTCCAAGTTTTTTTTGGTGGTGTCGTATGAAATGGTGTCAAAGTGTTTCTTTAGTAGAATTATTGTTCCACATGAGTAAATTGTTCTGTATGCAGTACAACAGGCTGTTCAAAATGAGCAATTTGTCCATGACATAACATGAGGGAGCGATAACATGATAACATGAGGATGAGTTTGTTGTTGATTATTATGCAGGGGTGTGTAGGGACAACAGGAACTACAATTCCATACAGTCCACAGGAGGCTCCTCCTCCCCGTTGGAAGTGACATAGGACGTTGTACCAGTTGTGATTTCCGCATTGTAATGTGATACTGCACAGCGGAATGTGTGATTGGCAATAAAGTTTATAAAAGGGGCAACACGGCCAGTTCCTCCCAGTTCTTCCGCTCAGCTTGACAGGGCCCTCACTGTCTCGTCTAACGGCCCGTGCGGCCTACATGCCCGGGGAAGAGCTCTCGCTCCACAAGGAAGCACGGCCGTTCATGACGCCTATCCAACTGAGGCGGGCTCATCTACCCCCGGCTATCGGCCACGGAGGACCGGAGACGAGACACAAGGAGGCATCGCGAGCACCCGGTAATCAAGAAGAACCACCAAGTGGACCACACGCAGCCCTTGATCCTGCAGCAGAGCACCGCCAGTGAGTCCCCAAAGAGGCAAGCGGTCTGCAGTAGGATGACGCTGCATAGTTCGGGAGAAATAATGCGACCGGTTCCATTATCCAGCCCTACGAACTGCAACCCTGACGATGAAATAAACCAGTTCCAGGGACCCAAGATGAGGAGGCCGGTTCCCCTATCTATCGCAACCCTGCAAACTCGCCACCACAGGATCAGGACGACCGGATTTCCCCTTTTCATTGTGAGTGCAATCCAACGGAGGAACCTATTTAACGGACTTTGATTCAAGTAAGTCTGTAACATGGGCATAGCTTATTAGTTAGCAACAGAACATGTTTGTGATTGGATGTATGTAACTGTACTATTGAATGGTTAATGTGTGTTATGTGAAAGTTTGTGTTACCGTTTTACTTTGGATGGTTGTAAGCCATCCACCGCACTGCGTTAGGTTTAATGCATCACGCACAGAACGTATCTTGCATGTGATCTGTCTTTAAACACTAAGCAGTCGTAATATTAACACTGCACACTGATCTCAATGCACACGCATCGATAGGCTTACGGCTATCCTTTATGTGTATGGTATAGTTCATGCGCCACCATTAGCTAGCTCCAGCGAAAGTTAGTTTCAAACCTCCCTCCATTTTAGTGTCCGAGGCAACCCTCCACAGGCAGGAGAACATGGAAACTCCCACGTGCGCCCGCACACACACACACACACACACACACACATAGTTTGTTGTACATTATAGTAGTGAATCGTGTTTTGCTCTGTTTGGTACTTTGTGTTCAATAAAACAAGATTGCCTGTATTAATGTTGCTCTTGTGGTGAACTGAATCAGCCAATGCTAATCGCAGGGATTCCCCAAATGCCTTCACCTAGCTGGATCATTTATATCAATTCGGTATCAACTGAGTACATAATATTGCGATTTTGCTAAGACAATTATTAATGTGTAATTTTATTGGTAATTAATTTAATTATTAATTCAAGTTACCCATTTTTAGTTAGTATATTCTCTTTTTAGAATAATATATACATTTTATGAGACTGATTTATTATACAAAAACTATGCCACCAGTTGTATAAGGATGGTCGTGGCGTATCGCAGTACATAAGTGACGCCCCGTGTATAGATTTAAATGAATATTCCCTACATTTTTGGTGTCCAGCGTGCAGACTCTGATGATTGAGAAATCATATTACTGATAATCTTGCTCACTGCTATCAGATTCGTACGTGTCCGCTACAGGTGTTTTTATTTTATCTAGGACATTTTATTTTATATCCTGTTTGCATATATCTGGACTCATTTCTGGCTAATGGGGCTCTGGTGGAAAACACAAGATTCACTGTGCTGCTACATGGGTTTGTAGAGCTTTTTGGGGACCACGGGTAGTTGTCTAATAGGGTCATTCCATGTCAAATCAGATAAGGTTGTTGCAGCACCATCTCAGATTTTGTTCAAACCTTGTCTATATCATGAATGGGTCCCCCAAAACCAAGGCCTGTAAAATATTTCTGTTCAAATCCTATGTTTTTGTATTTTTTCAGCCCTTGATATTATTTCATTTTTATCGCCTCAAAAACGCCTTATCTGGGAAGTCATGGTTGGGCATTAATATCTTGACAAGTATTGTTCCTAGCCTCACTAAACTTTGTAGGATGGAAGACAAGCATGTTTTCTGTATGCCAAAATCATTATAAGCCTGCTGTACTGCATGCCATTTTATTTTTACAAGGTCCTAGATTTGAAAAAAAGTGCAAAATTCCTAAACGAGAGTGATATTACAAACCCACATTTTTGCACCAATATGATATCAATCATTATTTTTTCTGCAAATACAATCTTTTATTAATTTTGTGTCAATATTTGAGGTCTCTACCACCAATGGACATGAAGATATTATGAATAAAACAAGGCGTGGTCGCATATTTTGGTCATTTTCATAGGACCAAAATGGTATATGGGGTAGCTAGTAGGAACATAAAAATGTCCATGGAAATTGCTTGATGTATGGTTATTAAGAGTACAAAGTGCCAATGTCCTTCCGTTTTTCCTTCATACAAAAATAGACACAGATTTGAGAGATATTTTAACTATGGCAGAAAAACGTCCATTTCAGGATTACATTTTTTTGCCTCAGTATCTCCATGAATATTGAATTCCTATGTCATAGGAATTGTAAGAAATAAAGGATAAACATGTTTTCAGTATGTTCATTGGAATAGAGGGTATTTGAGATGGGAATTGTGTCTCCGGTAAGGTCCTGGATATTGAAAATAAGTTAAATATTTTGATAAAACCTCTGGTATAAGGAATAATGGAACATAGGGATTCCACTTATCAAGAAAACACCAAGTATGTACTCAATTCAGTCCTGTTATTCAAGTTATATGGTTAAAGGATAGTAGTTTTCATCACATGTAATTTCTAGGACATAATTTGCTACATTGGACATCATTTTCAATTAAGTTATTAGAAATTTCTATTGAGTATCTTATTTTTTTTAAAATATGGGATATAAAATTTAACCACTCCATTGAATATAGCATCTATCAGAGTTAATGCCTTTTTCTATAATGAGGCCCTGATAGTAAAGAATATCAGATCAAAAACGTCTACAACGTAAAAAAAAGGCAAGTTACTCATGCATAGCCTACATAGCGCTGTCCATAAGTGCTTAATTCCAACTTGCAAAAACTAGGCCTGCCTTTAAAAGTCTTGATATCAAAATGTGGCCAAGTTACAACTACCAATATTGCCTATCGTAGCTCACACTAAATAAACTAGCTCTATTCCAAAGCAATGCTATCCAAACTTTCCTAAATTATTTAATGCAACTTGGCCCTGTGTTTCTTCATCTTACCATCTCAAGAGAATTTGGTCAATGAAACTGTATGTGCCATATCAAACTGCAAAATGAAAATAATTTATAGTGGAAATACTCTGATTCAGATGTGTTACACTTAGAAATTAAACAGAAAAATTACTACACTATAGGGCATGTTTGAACAATTGTCTGCATCCACTACTTTGGGTCTATGAAAAGCACAGAATGAATTAAATGTATTCTTATTATTATTATTATTATTATGTATTTATTGATTGATTTATTTGGATTTCTATCCTTTCTATCCTGGATTTCTATATTTCTAAACCTGTGTGGTCCTACAGAGCATAGATATCCTTGTGTTCACAAAATTCTGTTTGCAAATATCATCATCATTTTTATCTGCATTTATTTATTCATCACCCCTTTCTCTGTTGTACATGATGTTTCTTCATATAAATGTCTGTTTGTGAATTGTAAAGAATGCTGTAGCAGCAGTTAACATTTTAAAACCTGTACATTTTCTAAAGTAAACTTGCCAACAAAGTACAACCATATCCTTTCTGGAGTGTAATTATTCATCAACTGTTAGCGCTATGTAGGCTATGCATGAGTAACTTGGCTTTTTTTACGTCGTAGATGTTTTTGATCTGATATCACTTATTTTTTTATAGCTAACTAATGATGAATAATGCATGAAGATAAACACGGAGACATGCATTCCAAAGAAATGTATGCAGACATTCGCTTAACCATAACGCCCTCTATTGACAAGAATGAGAACAGTTATCCTATTACAGACAGCACACAATTACATTAAAAGAGTTTGTAGATGAGCAGTATTTAATGTGTAATGAAATACAATGAACAGCACCACCTGAGCTATGGATCATGAAGAAGCATGTAAATTAATTAACCAAGTCTACATGGAGACATACATGCACAATGGGCTACGCAAACACATTCTAGATGAAAGACATACAGCCTAAATAGCTAGTACAGCCTAAATAGTTTGCATCAGTAAAATATGGAAATACAGTTTTAAAATAGGGCTATTAGTATTCTATAGAAAATGAAATACATTTAACGTTAGGCTATTCAACACTGGATTGCCGGATGCGTAACTCCAACCTTCCATGTGTGGGCTACGAGCTAGCGAGCGAGCTAGTGAGTTTCTGCACAGCAGTTTTTCTTTCCGGTAGTGTAGAACGTTGCCTGCGGGAAATGTTTTGGTACCGGACAGCTAGGTTTAGTTTTGTTTTCTGTAGTGCAATGAATGTAGGCTATAATGCATGTTGATTCGCTTCGTAGTAGCCTAGCTTGTGTCTGCTTCCTGACGAGAAGCAGGAAGTAACGTTGGCAAACAAGCTTAATTGGACAATGCATATTTCCCAGGAATCTTAGCCAGAAAGAAAACAGTAGATACTACTAAGAAAGTACATACCAGAGATTCTTCTTCTTATTATTATTATTATTATTATAATAATTAAAAGTTTTTGCAGTAAGCTACACTATCAGCAGAGTAGCGTAGACTAGAGCCACATTCGGAGGCTATCTATTTATTTATAAGTGACTAACCATGAATCAGGTATGTTTGGGGAATTGGCGATTTATAAATCCGATCGCTTAAAGGCTTGCAGCTTAAAAGAGGCTATCCTCAATTCTTAATGTAGGCTGTTATCGTAAATTCTTAATTTTCCTAGTAGTTAATTTTATGGTGACCTTGTGTTATGTGTGAAAAGGATAAAGTGAACAGAGCTGAAATGAAGAAATTAATGAATAAAGAAATCTTGGCCGAGGCAAGGGGCTTTCACAGTCAGTCAGTCATGACCGCAAGAGCAGAGCGTAAAACCCTCCCCAGACCAGACAAAAGCGAGCGTCTGGTTTGGAGAGGGTGTGATATAATACAAGTGAAACATTGAACAGTTAATATTGTAAACCTGTTTTGCCTTTGCAAAAAAAATACGTTAATGGGTCAATGTGAAAATAATAACAGTCTAAGAAATGAAAAGAACTTAACAGTTGCACAGTTTTTGTGGAAAATACACGTGCCCTGCTGGGCTCGAACCCACTATCCACTGTGTGATAAACTGCGGTTTTAACCACTAAGCCACAGTGGCTTCTTGGAAAGCATGAAGCCATTAGCTATATTAATATTAAAAAACATTAGTATGAAGTGTTTTTATTGGATGATAAGTTTGATGAGCAGGTATAGGGACCATACGCTCAAATAATAATTCTCCCCATTGGATAACATCCCGACAGAGGCAGGCAGTTTGGCAGGAAAATGGGAAGAAGAATAAGAAGAAGAAGAAGCGGAAGAGGAAGGAGAAAAACGGCAAAATAACCCAAGTTTGGGGCTTTATTGTGTGGATGTGTGAAGTTGTATCTGAATGTTGTGTGGTTACATTAGGTCAGAACATACAGAAGTTAATGTTTTTAAGGGTTGAGAGTCTATGGTCATTGTGGTTACTTCTGTAGGAAACCCTGAAAAGTGCCAAACTCTCGGTGCGGTATAGGTATGGGGCATGCCCCACCAAGCCGTAACTTGGCGGATGGCATACCTGCCATCCCAATAGCTTGCATTAATGACTTATAGTAAAATGAGCCTACAGAAAACATGTATTTCTTTACTCCAATCAATATTTCAGAGGGTGGGACACACATATGTAGAGATAATAAGGGAAGACCCTGCTTCTTCATTATGAACGTTTTTTTCCTAGCGGTAAAACAATGCCTTTAACTATGTGTATTTATCTATGAAGGGAACATGGAAGGACATTGGCACTTTGTACACTAAATGACCATACATTAAGCTATTTCCACATACATTTTCATGTTCCTACTAAGTACCCATTTTTTAATTTTTTTATCATTTTCTGTACTATATTGTTGTAATTAAGTACCATAAACAGCTTTGTTTGTCGCTAGTGAAAACAGGCGAGAATTTGCCGATTTTGGCACTGGTACGAAGAGGTAAAAAACCTAATCTCATTGCAAAGTGGAAACATGTGCTGTGCTCTGACGAGTCCACCTATCAAATTCTTTTTGGAAGTAATGGACGTCGTGTTGTCCGGGCCAAAGAGGAAAAGGACCATCCCGATTGTTACCAAACGCAAGGTTCAAAAGCCAGCATCTGTCATGGTATGGGGGTGTGTTAGTGCACATTGTCAAGGCACCATTAACGCTGAATGGTACATATGCATTTTGGAGCAACATATGCTGCCATCTAGACAACGTCTTTTTCAGGGACATCCCTGCTTATTTCAGCAAGACAATGCCAAGCCACATTCTGCACGTGTTACAACATTGTGGCTTCGTAGTCAGAGAGTGCAGGTGCTAGACTAACCTGCATGCAGTCCAGACCTGTCTCCCATTGAAAACGTGTGGCGTATTGTGAAGCGCAAAATACGACAATGGAGACCCCTCTTAACCAACTCTAGTGGGACTTCTATAGCTTAATGCAGCAGCCGTAGGTTACTTACCATTTTGAAGACTACGATTTAGGCTCTTTGAGAGAAGGTTTGAACCAATTTGCCCAGAGATGAGTACATGTTGTTTGAAATACAGTAGACCAACATAGCTACAGAACTGTATAGCAGTCAGATATAAAAAAAAAACTGAGTACTGGAAATCCATGATATTTAAGAGAGCTTGGCTTGGTGGTGTTCATTTGAATTTCCTGTCTTTTGTGGCTTTTGACCAAGCCAAACTTCCCACTTAGAACATATATTTTTTGTTATTAATTCCCAGGGTTTTTTCTCCGGGAGGTGTTCATTTCTTGAAAAAAATGTAATCATCATATCTATTGTTACACATCCACTTGATGTTGAATAAACATAAGTGAGTATTACTGGCAATAAACACATCCACTAGAAAATGTAGTTACGCTCCACTAGAAAGTTCAGTCAATGTGCTGCAGGAGCACCCTAATAGACCAGAATAAGACCAAATAACATGACAAATATCATAACACAGTGGAAATAAATCAGATTGAATCATGAGAAACAACAACAGATATATTGTAGTTATATAACTAAACTCCAAAATTCTACTTTGCTTTTACCCCTTTGCGCAGATGGCACATTTGGTCAATTCTCACCTATTTAGGGGGTGCCCTGTTTAAGGCTTTATAACTCCAGGTGTGAACATCACAGAAACATTGTAAATGGCTTACATGAAACAAGACAGTTGTACCATGTACCAAAATAATAAAAAAATGTTTGTCTTTAGTTTGCAATGAAATAGCTACATATGTGAAACAGGTAAATCTATACATTTCCTGGATCATAAACTCTGTGTCCACAAGTATGCAAAATCTGAGGATGATATGCAGAACTACTAAAGATATATGATGCAAAATATAGGCAGTGTACCCTGGTGTCTATTAGTGTCTCCAAATCTATCCAAATGGCTAAATTGTGCACTGCTCTAAATAATAATAATAATGATATATTTAACTACAAATCAACTGTTTTGGCTCATAAGACTCACTTCTGCGTAATTCTCAAGTGGGAATTACTATCTTTTCATCAGTATAGGGGGAGTAGATACCTATTGGTCCAAATCCCTATCCAAAACAAGTCATAAAACGAAGAAAGTTTGTTTTGTCCATTATAAAGCATATACATCTGCCCCTTGTGATGGTTTAAGATGAAAACATTGTTTCAACATATGACACTGTTACACACACCTAAATCATTCACTTGTGTACCTCAAGAAACATCAGTTTCCCCTGTACTCTACAGTATGTAACCTTTAGCCTATATTATATATGATAACATTAAAATAAAACAATATTCCTCCAACAGGAAATGCTGTTCTAGCTTCAATGAAAATCTACATGAAACATAAAACATGACTGAGCCATCAATGAACGTTACACTACAATGTGTGAAATGCACTCAAAATGCCAAGATAATAATATCTAACGCCTACTGGACAAGTCGGTGATCGAGTGGAAAAATGTACATATGTAGCCAGCGAGACTTTGATATCGAGGACGAAAAACTCCCGACAGCGAATGCGTTTTCGGTAGCTGTTATACTACTATATATACGTATATATGGGGCCCCATATATGCCCCATACCTATACAGCACTGAGAGTTTGGCACTTTTCAGGGTTTCCTACAGAAGTAACCTCAATGACCACAGACTCTCAGCCCTTAAAAACATTAACTTCTGTATGTTCTGACCTCATGTAACCACACAGCATTCAGATAGAACTTCACACATCCAGACAATAAAGCTCCAAACTTGGGTTATTTTGCGGTTTTTCTCCTTCTGCTTCTGATTCTTGTTCTTCTTCCCATTTTTCCTGCCTACCCAGAGACCCTCACTACCTGCCTGCCTCCATACCCTCAAAGAATAATTCTCCCCATTGGATAACAAAATCATGTACCTGCTCTCCCAAGCATATCGCCCAATAAAATCGCTTCAAACATCACAGAATCACAGACAAACCCGCTATATGGCTTGTTGTGTTCCATGAAGCTACTGTGGCCTACTGTTTACAGTTGTTGCCTCACATACAGAGGATTGTGGGTTCGAGGCCAACAGGACACAAATTTATTTTCAACAAAAACAATGTGCAACTGTTAAATACTTTTCATTTATTACACTGTTATTATTTTCACATTAACAAATGTATTTTTATTGCAAAGGCAAAAGACGTTTCCAATATTAACTGTTCAATGTTTCACTTATTACAGTGAAATAGTGAAAGTCAGACGGACACTGACAAATGGTCTATAGCCTATATCACGTGTCTGTACTCCTTTGGTCTTCTGGTTAGCTTCAAGCCTTAGTATGCCAGAGACGTGGGTTCGTACACCGCCTGGTTGGTACTAAAGTGTAATTTCATTTTGGACTGAAACAGTGTGCACATGTTCTGGTTTTCTCATACAAGAATATATATTTTTTTTTATTGCAAAGGCAAAACCATGTTTACAATATTAACTGTTCACTTGTAGCCTGTTACTTAAACAATTCAGTAATGCAATAGGCTAGCTAACGTTATGAGAACAGGTATCCCATGGCCATTTGTCAAGCAAAGAAAAAAGTTTAAACGCAGAATATCATCTGGTTAACATCGCGTTGTTGCAATAATGTAAAGAAAAATTCTATAAATAACTGTGCCCTTGGCTACATGTTTTAATCTCACACAAATGCAGACAAAAAAATTTGTCTGTGTGGAGCCTGCTGTCCTCTTGCAGTCATGTCTGACTCACTGTGAAAACCGAACCTTCAACGCTCACCTCGGCCAACATTTCTTTATTATGTTTTCATTAATTTCTTCACTTCAGCTCTGTTCACTTTATCCTTTTCACACATAACACAATGTCACCATAAAATTAACTACTAGGAAAATTAAGAATTTACGATAATACATTTATAATTGATGATAGCCTACTATAAGCTGCAATCCCTTAAGAGATCGGATTTATAAACCTCCAATTACCCAAACATATCAGTTTCATGGTTAGTCACTTAAAGAAATTACAATAGCCTCCGAACATTTCTCTAGTCTATGCTACTCTGCAGACAATGTAGCTTACTGCAAACACTTTTAATTATAATAATAAGAAGAATAATCTCTGGTAGGCTACTTTCTTAGTAGTATCTATTGTTTTCTTTCTGGCTAAGATTCCTGGGAAATATGTGTTGTCCAATTAAGCTTGTTAGCCAACGTTAGTTTTGCCAAAGAAACATCAGTCAGCTGCTAGTCAGGAAGCAGGTACTAGCTAGGCTACTACGAAGCAATTCAACATGCCTTATACATCCATTGCAGTACAGACAACTAAACTATTCATTGTATTTCATTAGACATTACAGTTTTTCTCCATTGTATAAACACAGAAAATGGAACTATGCACACAATTCTGAAAACTTGAAGCACATGTATCAACAACATGACTCCAAACTGCTAAACTCTAAGCACAATTCCATTGTTCTCACTCAAATATCATTCTAAACCACATTTTTGCAAAACTCTAAACACAAGTTGCATCATTTAGCACACTTTGTTCACCTGGAAAACACTGGCCTTCAAAATGCAACACCCTGATTACCAATTAGTCTCACTCATGTCTCAGCTGTGCAAGCTTAATTGGAAAAACACTTAAATCATGTGTCAGAGTATAAAAGAGGCCTCAGGTGACCTATACAGGTGTTGGGCAAGAAGATGGAGCAGCAAGAACACAAAGGAAGAGGAAGAGTAAGAGGAGACCAAGGAGGACAAGGAGGACGACGAGGAAGAGGAAGGCAAAGGCGAGCCAATATATCCAATGAAATACATGCAACTCTGGTGGACCACGTAATCAATGACGGCCTGACCATGACATGGTCTGTGAAGCTGGGCAGCGAGTCCAGCTGAACCTGAGCCACTTCACAGTAGCCTCAATTATCCGGGCCTTTAGAGAAGAGAATAGGTAAGTAACCACTTGAGTAGTTTTCAATACTCTCTACAGTAATTACCGTGTAACTTTATGGTTTATATGGATATCTACAGTGCTCACAGAAATGTTGCCTATAGTGTAATGTTGTTTTGTCTTACATTTACGTATAAAATGTGTAGCCTATAATTGGGATGGCAGGTATGCCACCCGCCAAGTTACAGCTTGGTGGGGCATGCCCCATAGCTATACAGCACCGAGAGTTTGGCACTTTTCAGGGTTTCCTACAGAAGTAATCACAATGACCATAGACTCTCAGCCCTTAAAAACATTAACTTCTGTATGTTCTGACCTCATGTAACCACACAGCATTCAGATACAACTTCACACATCCACACAATAAAGCCCCAAACTTGGGTTATTTTGCCGTTTTTCTCCTTCCTCTTCCGCTTCGTCTTCTTCTTCTTCTTCCCATTTTCCTGCCAAACTGCCTGCTTCCGTCGCGATGTTATCCAATGGGGAGAATTATTATTTGAGGGTATGGTCCGCATACCTGCTCATCAAGCTTATCTTCCAATAAAAACGCTTCATACTAATGTTTTTTACAGTTTTTCTCAATTGTTTACACACAAAAACTGGAACTTATGACACAATGACCACTGTGTGTGTCATTTGAACACAAAATACCATTTTGAGGAGACATAATATTGTTTTGAAGGCAAAGTAGCATTTTGCAGGAGATATGTAGGGTTTTGCATTTTGTGTGTGTGGTTTTTGGATTTGTGTTTAGAGTTTTGAGAAAATGAGGTATGCTTTCAAAAGATTTGTGTAAGCAATTGAGAAAAACTGTAATGTTAATATAGCTAATGGCTTCATGCTTTCCAAGAAGCTACTGTGGCCTTGCGGTTATAACTGCAGTCTCTCACACAGTGGATTGTGGGTTCGAGCCCAGCAGGGCACATGTGTATTTTCCACAAAAACAATGTGCAACTGTTAAGTACTTTTCATTTCTTAGACTGTTATTATTTTCACATTGACACATTACAGTTTTTCTCAATTGTTTACACACAAAAACTGGAACTTATGACACAATGACCACAACCTGTAACTCATGTGCCAACTCCCTAAACCAATTCTGCTGAACTATAAACACATTTCCTGCTGTAGACCCAGATTTCAATTCTAAACCACACTTTCTTCAAAACACTACACACAATTATCTGCTTTAGACCCAGATTTCAATTCTAAACCACACTTTCTTCAAAACACTACACACAATACTCTCTATTTTGCACACTCTTCATCAATGCCAAATCTCCTTGTGTTCAGACAGAACACACTGCCATTCAAATGGCAAAACTTCCATTTCCAAGGCCGTTGTGCAATTTCCAATCAAAGCTTGAGCAATATAAGGGCCACAGGTGAGCTCCTGGTTTGGAGAACAATGGATCGCAACATTGAAGTGAGAGGTGATCAGAGAGGCAGAGGAGTGAGAGTAAGAGGAGGACGAGGAGGAGGAAGAGGAGGACGAGGAAGAGCAAGGAGAGCCATTATCTCTGAGATTCGGGCCACTGTGGTCGACCACTACTATGACAGGAAAACACTAGTTTGAATGCCTTATCAGGAGCATAGTATTCTTGTATTTAGAGTATTTTACATTGTACTGTATTTGTATATTTTGCAGAACTGAAAGATTACCCCGGCGTGGTGGGAGGGAGCGTGTCTTTACGGCTGAACAGGAGACTGCAATAGTCAATATGGTTCTGGAAAATAATGCTATAACAATCACACAAATACAAAGTGCAATCATTGATGACCAAGACATATTCCTAAACATCAATACAGTGAGCCTAGCCACAGTGGACCGTGTTCTAAGGCGGAACACCTTGAGAATGAAGCAGGTGTACAGGGTGCCTTTTGACAGAAACTCCGACAGAGTCAAACAATTACGCTATGACTATGTGCAAGTAAGTCCTATACATTCCCACAACTGATTGCGTCCTATCAGCACTGACACATTACTGTACTGTATTGTAATCCAATCCAATGTTATTTTACAGTGTTTCACAACACTGTGTAGGTCTATTTCTGATACAATATTGTCATGTTTGTTTCAGAGAGTTGCATGAATTCATTTTCATTGATGAGGTGGGTTTCAACCTGTCCAAAAGAAGGCGCCGGGGCAGAAATATTATCGGCCAGCGTGCCATCGTCAATGTCCCTGGCCAGCGTGGAGGGAATATTACTTTGTGTGCTGCCATCAACCACCACGGCATCCTCCATCACCATTCCATCCTTGGCCCCTACAACACTGCCCGTCTCCTCACATTCCTGGACACACTCCACAACATCCTCATTCCACCAGACCAGATAGCCCAGGTACGTTGTTATCTGGGACAACGTAAGTTTCCACCGGGCTGCTCTGGTCCGCACCTGGTTCATCGACCACCCACAGTTTTTGGTTCTAACCCTCCCACCATACTCTCCATTTCTTAATGCGATTGAGGAGTTTTTTTCAGCCTGGAGGTGGAAAGTGTATGAGCGCAATCCTCAAGCACAGATGCCACTGATACAGGCCATGGAGGAGGCATGTGGCGATATAGCTCCTGAGGCATTTCAGGGCTGGATTCGCCATACTAGGCGATACTTCCCCCACTGCTTGGCCAGAGAGAACATAGCCTGTGATGTCGATGAGGTCCTGTGGCCAGACAGGAACCGAAGACAGGATGCAGTCTAGTTTTTTTGTCATTTTTTATTTTACATTTTTCTTTCTTTTTTTGTTGACTGTACTGGCCTATTTTCTATTGTTTGTTCTGTGCAAATCATTTACACATCCAGTTGTGTTTGCTGTGATGTATAGGCTACAGCACTTTTGGAAAAAATAAAGAAATATTTTTGTTGTTACTGTATATTTGTGTGTTGTTTTATATTTGAGTAAAAACATTATACAGTAATATTTTACAACAGGAGTAAGCGTACAGTAACACTGAACATGAAAAGGCATAATGCTCCTGATAAGGCCTTCATACTGGTGTTTTCCCATTCATAGTAGTGTTTTCCATTCAGCACATCAGTGTTCAATTGGTTCTTAGAAATGTCTACTCATATGATGGTCTGTGTGTGTCATTTGAACACAAAATACCATTTTGAGGAGACATAATATTGTTTTGAAGGCAAAGTAGCATTTTGCAGGAGATATGTAGGGTTTTGCATTTTGTGTGTGTGGTTTTTGGATTTGTGTTTAGAGTTTTGAGAAAATGAGGTATGCTTTCAAAAGATTTGTGTAAGCAATTGAGAAAAACTGTAATGTTAATATAGCTAATGGCTTCATGCTTTCCAAGAAGCTACTGTGGCCTTGCGGTTATAACTGCAGTCTCTCACACAGTGGATCGTGGGTTCGAGCCCAGCAGGGCACGTGTATTTTCCACAAAAACAATGTGCAACTGTTAAGTACTTTTCATTTCTTAGACTGTTATTATTTTCACATTGACACATTACAGTTTTTCTCAATTGTTTACACACAAAAACTGGAACTTATGACACAATGACCACAACCTGTAACTCATGTGCCAACTCCCTAAACCAATTCTGCTGAACTATAAACACATTTCCTGCTGTAGACCCAGATTTCAATTCTAAACCACACTTTCTTCAAAACACTACACACAATTATCTGCTTTAGACCCAGATTTCAATTCTAAACCACACTTTCTTCAAAACACTACACACAATACTCTCTATTTTGCACACTCTTCATCAATGCCAAATCTCCTTTGTGTTCAGACAGAACACACTGCCATTCAAATGGCAAAACTTCCATTTCCAAGGCCGTTGTGCAATTTCCAATCAAAGCTTGAGCAATATAAGGGCCACAAGTGAGCTCCTGGTTTGGAGAACAATGGATGGCAACATTGAAGTGAGAGGTGATCAGAGAGGCAGAGGAGTGAGAGTAAGAGGAGGACGAGGAGGAGGAAGAGGAGGACGAGGAAGAGCAAGGAGAGCCATTATCTCTGATGAGATTCGGGCCACTGTGGTCGACCATGTGGTCAACCATGCAGGAGGCTGGCCAGAGGGTTCAACCAAACATAAGCCGCTTCTCAGTTGCATCCATTCTCTGTGATGTATAGGCTACAGCACTTTTGGAAAAAATTAAGAAATATTTTTGTTGTTACTGTATATTTGTGTGTTGTTTTATATTTGAGTAAAAACATTATACAGTAATATTTTACAACAGGAGTAAGCGTACAGTAACACTGAACATGAAAAGGCATAATGCTCCTGATAAGGCCTTCATACTGGTGTTTTCCCATTCATAGTAGTGTTTTCCATTCAGCACATCAGTGTTCAATTGGTTCTTAGAAATGTCTACTCATATGATGGTCTGTGTGTGTCATTTGAACACAAAATACCATTTTGAGGAGACATAACATTGTTTTGAAGGCAAAGTAGCATTTTGCAGGAGATATGTAGGGTTTTGCATTTTGTGTGTGTGGTTTTTGGATTTGTGTTTAGAGTTTTGAGAAAATGAGGTATGCTTTCAAAAAATGTGTGTAAGCAATTGAGAAAAACTGTAACATATTTTTATTGCAAAGGCAAAAGAGGTTTCCAATATTAACTGTTCAATGTTTCACTTGTATTTCACTTGTACTATATCACACCCTCCCCAAACCGGACGCTCGCTCTTGTCTGGTTTGGGGAGGGTGTTACGCTCTGCTCTTGCGGTCATGACTGACTGACTGTGGAAACCCCTTGCCTCGGCCAACATTTCTTTATTCATTAATTTCTTCACTTCAGCTCTGTTCACTTTATCCTTTTCACACATAACACAAGGTCACCATAAACTTAACTACTAGGAAAATTAAGAATTTACGATAATAGCCTACATTAAGAATTGAGGATAGTCTCTTTTAAGCTGCAAGCCTTTAAGAGATCGGATTTATATACCGCCAATTCCCCAAACATATCTGATTCATGGTTAGTCACTTTAAAAAAATAAAATAAATAGCCTCCGAATGTGGCTCTAGTCTATGCTACTCTGCTGATAATGTAGCTTACTGCAAACACTTTTAATTATAATAAGAAGAAGAAGAAGAAGAAGAAGAAGAAGAAGAAGAAGAAGAATAATCTCTGGTATGTACTTTCTTAGTAGTATCTATTGTTTTCTTTCTGGCTAAGATTCCTGGGAAATATGCGTTCTCCAATTAAGCTTGTTCGCAAACGTTACTTCCTGTTTCTCGTCAGCAAGCAGATACAAGTTAGGCTACTACGAAGCGAATCAACATGCATTATAGCCTACATTCATTGCACTACAGAAAACTAAACTAAACCTCGCTGTCCGGTACCAAACATTTCCCGCAGGTAACGTTCTACACTACCGGAAAAAAACTCTGCTGTGCAGAAACTCACTAACTCGCTCGCTAGCTCGTAGCCCACACATGGAAGGTTGGAGTTACACATCCGGCAATCCAGTGTTGAATAGCCTAACTCTGCTGTGCTTATGAACTCACTAGCTCGCTCGCTAGCTCGTAGCCCACACATGGAAGGTTGGAGTTACGCATCCGGCAATCCAGTGTTGAATAGCCTAACGTTAAATGTATTTCATAGAATACTAATAGCCCTATTTTAAAACTGTATTTCCATATTTTACTGATGCAAACTATTTAGGCTGTACTAGCTATTTAGGCTGTATGTCTTTCAGCTAGAATGTGTTTGCGTCTAGCCCATTGTGCATGCATGTCTCCATATACACTTGGTTCATTAATTTACATGCTTCTTCATGATCCATTGCTCAGGTGGTGCTGTTCATTGTATTTCATTATACATTAAATACTGCTCATCTACAAACTCTTTTAATGTAATTGTGTGCTATCTGTAATAGGATAACTGTTCTCATTCTTGTCAATAGAGGGCGTTATGGTTAAGCGAATGTCTGCATACATTTCTTTGGAATGCATGTCTCTCTCTGTGTTTATCTTCATGCATTATTCATCATTAGTTAGCTATAAAAAATAAGTGATATCAGATCAAAAACGTCTACGACGTAAAAAAAAGCGAAGTTACTCACGCATAGCCTACATAGCGCTGTCCATAAGTTCTTAATTCCAACTTGCAAAAACTAGGCCTGCCTTTAAAAGTCTTATTATCAAAATGTGGCCAAGTTACAACTAACAATATTGCCTATACTCATACTAAATAAACTAGCTCTATTCCAAAGCAATGCTATCCAAACTTTCCTAAATTATTTAATGCAACTTGGCCCTGTGTTTCTTCATCTTACCATCTCAAGAGAAGGTGGTCAATGAAACTATGTGCCACATCAAACTGCAACAGGAAAATAATTTATAGTGGAAATACTCTGATTCAGATGTGTTACACTTAGAAATTAAACAGAAAAATTACTACACTATAGGGCATGTTTGAACAATTGTCTGCACCCACTGCTTTGGGTCTATGAAAAGCACACAATGAATGCAATGTATTATTATTATTATTATTATTATTATTATGTATTTATTGATTTATTTATTTGGATTTCTATCAAAACCTGTGTGGTCCTACAGAGCATAGATATCCTTGTGTTCACAAAATTCTGTTTGCAAATATCATGATAATTTTTATCTGCATTTATTTACTCATCACCCCTTTCTCTATTGTACATGATGTTTCTTCATATAAATGTCTGTTTGTGAATTGTAAAGAATGCTGTAGCAGCAGTTAACATTTTAAAACCTGTACATTTTCTAAAGTAAACTTCCCAACAAAGTACAACCATATCCTTTCTGGCGTGTAATTATTCATCAGCTGTTAAAATCATTCATTGAAATCATATGTTGTTCCATGAGGGACAATCTCATCACATGCAAAGATGAAGACACAGGGCCAAGTTGCATTAAATAATTTAGGAAAGTTTGGATAGCATTGCTTTGGAATAGAGCTAGTTACATTACATTTTAGACATTTGGCAGACGCTCTTATCCAGAGCGACATACATTAGTGCATTTCCCAACCTGAAACAAGTGCGTTAAAAACAACCCTAAAAGGTAAATACGAATTCAAACACCGGGCGCAGTCAGTATGATTATATATATATATATATATTTTTTTTTTTTTTTTGGGGGGTGTGGGGGACCACACGATATCAATCATTGGCATGCACAACAGTAAGCCAATAAGTAACCTTACAAGTATTAAACTAGAAGCTTCAACCACTGAAACAAGGATTTATAGAACACAATCAAGGGAGGTCACAAGGAGGTAGGGAGGGGTGGAGAGAGGTGCAGCTTAAAGAGGTGAGTCTTCAATCTGCGCTTGAAGGCGGTCAGACTTTCTGTTGTTCTGACCTCCACGGGGAGCTCATTCCACCACCGTGGGGCCAGGACAGACAGACGTCGAGACCGGGTGCTAGTATGAAGTGGGGGGGGGGGGGGGGGGGGGGGTACCAGTCGTCCTGAGGAGGCTGAACGCAGGGATCTGGTAGGTGTGTAGGGTCTGATGAGCTTTTTAGTTTATTTAGTGTGAGCTACGATAGGCAATATTGTTAGTTGTAACTTGGCCACATTTTGATATCAAGACTTTTAAAGGCAGGCCTAGTTTTTGCAAGTTGGAATTAAGAACTTATGGACAGCGCTATGTAGGCTATGCGTGAGTAACCTGGCTTTTTTTTTTTACGTCGTAGACGTTTTTGATCTGATTTTATACACTGTCCCAACTTTTTTGGAATTGAGGTTTGTACATGTGCATTGATTGTCTCACTATTTATTGTCTTTAATACGAATTTACGGACAAGTGTCACCAACCGAAACAGGCCTGTCACAACCAAAACAATACCATTTGTTTCGGTAGTGACTGTTTCGTTTGTGACAATTTTGGCTCATTTTGGCCACAAAACAAAAGATTTAGCAAGCACATGGTTAGCAACCATTTATCTGTGCAGATGCACCATCCTTCTACAGTTATGAAATCAAATCTACAGTTATGAAATCAACTTTTTTTCTCTAATATGAAAACTTGGGTGTTTGGGTGTGACGTCTCTTAAAACCACAGACTAATTTTCATACTTTGAAGGACAATTATATCAAAACGCTAAACCCTAACTACTCACCATGTGGCCTTGATTCATATGAAGGCAGTCTAATTTCCTGGTTAAAAAAAGGGGGGTGTGGCTACAAGCAGGTTCACTGCACAGACTCAAACAGTGTACGTTTCGGTTGTGATGTAAAAATTGTGGACGGCATTTTTTCGATAGGTTTTTTCAATTATAAAATTTATTACAAAATAGATTGCATTATTTTAACTTATATTTGATAAAAATGTACATGCTTTATTGAATGAGACAAGTCAAAAAATTGGCAAAAATATTTTGGGTATTATTTTTTAATGCACCATTTTAAGGTACAACAATTTTCTGAATCCAGCAGTTTTAACAGCCAAGCCCCATTTAATGTTCAGCACTGAATACCAAGCACAAGTGGTATCAACAGTTAAAACTCCTCACTTATCCAACACTTAATTTATTTATTTGATTTCATTTGTTAATGATTATCAAATATATCAATTATCAATTAAATCGCCAAATTCATTGATAGGCAGGACAGCCATCTCCCAATAGGAATTTATACTCCCAAGAGTATAAGTGTTGATTTTGGATAAATGTAACTATTATTACTGCAATTTATATCTTGGATTATATTAAAACATAAAATGATCTAATGAATTTTATAGCATTGAAAGATTTTATTGGTCAATTTCTTACTTTTATCAGAGAGGAACAGCAATTTGCATGACTTTTGTAGAATGGCCCATATATATATATTATTCAGTTGAAGTCGGAAGTTTACATACACATAGGTTGAAGTCATTAAAACTTATTTTTAACCACTCCACAGATTTCATGTTAGCAAACTATAGTGTTGGGACAGTCAGTTAGGACATCTACTTTGTGCATGACACAAGTCATTTTATGATTATTCACTTTATCACAATTCCAGTGGGTCAGAAGTTTACATACACTAAGTTGACTGTGCCTTTAAATTTTTTATATTTAGTCACATATCCTTTGCATGCCATGACTTCCTGATATCTGTGACGCAACAACATCAAAAGACTGTAGATATGTTATTTTCTGGTACTCTTAGAAGCGATACTATAACGTCTCTGCATTTGAATGGATCTCTATGGGAATTGGGGGGTGGGACTAGATTAAGCTGTAAATTACACTGGAACAGTATGGAACACATGGTTGGCTAAATGGCTCTAAGTCATCAAGGGTCTGAGGTATCAAACAAGCCTTAAACCATCACTCTGCTTCCAGAAATACAGTAGATATGGATGGATAACTTGAAGGGTTTCTTCTCCTGACTTATTTTTCCATAGGGTTCAATAGGAAGATTTTCCAGTTGGTTACAGTTCTTCATTAACCACCAAAAATGTTATACTATCACAGCAACAATAAAAAATGCATATGGTCCTTGATATAGGTAAATTAAACTTATTGTAGTGGAGAGTGTAAGGTTCAGAGAACCAAACGCGACCGATAATGATTTCTAAAAGCGTATCTAGAAAGATACGCCACAAAAGCGGAAGTAGCCGCACCAGGACGCAAATAACATAGGATCGGGAGCAAAACTTCACTAGCACAAGGCAAAACAAAGCAACCTCAAAAATGGAGGCTTATCTCGATAAACGAGAATAAATAACAAAAGAACCTCACGCTCTCAAACGAGGTGCGATAACAGGAGGTCAGAGGAAAACAAAAACACCCTGTTTAAACGGGTGAGAGAATGAAAATGAAACTAGAACCTGTTACCTACAGCTCTAGGTGAGAATGAGCTGAACAAAAAGGCAACTGGTAGAGGAGTATAATGGATAAAGAGAGAGGAAAGAAAAAGACTAAAATAAATCTTTCTCCTAACTCTAAACGGACTTGCTGCATTTCTTATTCGTACGAACCAGAAATGCAGTGACCGAATTTCCTATACCTTACCGACTTCATTGTCAACATAGCAAATACAATATCGAAGTGTTGGAAGGTGGAAGACCTGAGCAATTTATAATGAACAGGAAATCCAAAACAGGTGAAAAGGATAATTGCTGGGCGAGATTCAAACAGTGGAACGGAGGTGGAAAAAATCAGATACAGCGTCCCGGCGACGCCAAATAGAAAGACGACCGCAGAAACAGCAGAGGCTGCAAATACCCATGACAGTTATTTTGCCTGCTCACTTATTAGAGTGAATTTCTGTCATCATAACATAATTTCCTTCTAGTCATAACCTTACCTGCATTATTAAAGCCAGATATGTCCTTATATAAGATTATGTAGTTATTTTCTGCTTATATGTGGTGTCCAGTGGGCGAAATCTCAAAAACTTGTCTGCACAACATTACACAATTCAAATTGGGAGTAGTAATGTCTTCGAACTAATTGCAATTGATTGACAGCCTTAATATCCAAAAAGAATGCATTCTAAGCTTTCCAAATAGGTATAATCATTAGTCATTAGACCGTTGGAAGCGATTCTCAGAGCCGTTAAGCTATGCATCTCCGTGGTTTTGTGCAAGAGAGCACATATACATCGCTAGTGAACTCCAGTGAGAAATCGTTTTATTTGTAAAATGGCGAAGTCGAAGTGACAAAAAGATTTTCAGTGCTTGAAACTACTGGATGCTGTAGCCGTCCTCTGGATTCAGACGAGATTTAGATCCATGATTCTTCATCTGAAGCAGACAGCATGGATTCCATAGCTAAGTGTTGCCTTGTGTACACAACATGCATGTGCGTGTGTGTTATATGGTTTAGTATTCATAATTGTATAGCTAGCTAGCCGCAGAAAGGCAAGCTAGGTTGTGTTATTATTGTTTAAGATGTCACAGAGTTTTACATTAGTGGTGCTGAATTCAGAATTAAAGGACCTGTAGTCTCTCTTATTCTGGTTTAATTTTATTTTATACCTAGTTAGCTAGCAACCTATTAGGTATTGGCTATAAACTAAGCTTCCATAAGGCTCAATGATAAAGTATGGGGAGTCTGTGGAAAAAAGTCCCTGTCTGAGGCGACTTGGATTTGTATACCATAAGTAACGGCAATGGTGGTGAGCTGTCAATCTATTACGGCTAGACTGTAACTTTGGTGGATAGCTTTGGACAGCTTGGATACTTTGCATATGTTTCCATCAGTTTAAATGGGTTTGGAAAGGTTTGGGTATGTTTTTGGACACCTATAACCCCTCATCTTTTGCAAAAGTTGGAAATTATCAAATGTTATAGATGGAAATATACTTCCAACGAGTCAAAAGTGTTTATTTATTGAAAGTTTTGATTATCTCCTGAATTACTGTGATGCACAATTATCCATTTTGGGTAGATTTTTGGCCACCTAGGTACACCGTTTCAAATGGCCTCATAGGATTTGAGCAGTAATACATATCACTTTCATATTTTGTACACCTGCAGAGAGGTTTGCAAACCCGAAAATGTAAAGTTTAACTCACCCCTAGTGGTTGAGCCATATCCATTTCAATTACAGTATTCACGTTTGTCTTAAATTATACACTACAGTTTTAAGAAAACCCCGTAAGTTTTGACGCAGTATTGTTTAAAAGGGTAGCCTCTTGCAAAAACCTCAGCTTCTCCAGTTACACTGCAGTGCAATAAAATAGGAGGGTGCTATTAATAGCCCAAAGCACGTGCGACCCTCCTCTCGCCACAGCCACAGACTGTAAAAATTTATACGTGCTAAGAAAATCATGTTCACATATAGAAACAATAATATTTTTTTAAAACATTGTATAAATGAGCATTCGCTGTTTTCCCTTGCTTACTGTACTATATACAGTACCTGATGCACTTTCGGTTTACAAGACACCTAATTAAAAACGTATTTAAATACATTAGGCTGCTTATGCTATGGTTATTATGTATATGCTGTAACTACTGTAATAAATGTATTCTGTTGCAAATTTCTGAATGAATTTCTTGAGATATTGACATATCGAAAGGTGTGTGTTTAAACCATAGACTGTATAAAAATATGGACAAAGCCACTGTGACGTCACCCATTGCCTTTCGATGGCCTCGTAAAAACTGAATTGAGGCTCCGGATATCTTTTTCACCGCCCGTTTGTACAAACTGCGTCTGCTCCGTGGAGCCGAAGAGGACTCAACCTATCCCTCTGATTGGTCCTGAACAAATGTTAATACCCTGTCCAAATGACACAATATTTAAAGAAATCAGCACATGCAGAGACATTAGATGAAGGAAAGGCACCTATTGCAATGACATTTTTTTGTGGGAAAACTTTATTGACTGAGTATTTTGACCACATTGCTGCCATTGACTTACATAGTGAAAGACCTATACTGGAGCCAATCGCAGTGGCGCTAGTGAGCAATGGCACAATTGCTGCTCCCAGCCCAACCAGGAAGTGAGCTTCAAAACGAAAGCCCAGTCTTGGCCCCTTGGTTTAAACTTGGAGGAAATTGCCTCTGGAGGGCCAAAGTAAATAGAGTTAACCTTATTCATATATTTGACTCTGTCGGGAAGTGAGGATTGTAAAATGTGTATTTTCTGAATCCAGCAGTTTTAACAGCCAACACCCTCATTTAATGTTCAGCACTCTGAATTCCGAGCACAAGTGGCATCAACGGTTAAAACTCCTCACTTATCCAACACTTAAAATGTATTTATTTTATTTTATTTGTTAATGATTATCAAAGATATCAATTATCAATTAAATCGCCAAATTCATTGATAGGCAGAGCAGCCATCTCCCAATAGGAATTTATACTCCCAAGAGTATAAGTGTTGATTTTGGATAAATGTAACTATTATTACTGCAATTTATATCTTGGATTATATTAAAACATAAAATGATCTGGTGTTGGATCAACCTTTATCAAAATGTACAACTCACAACCAGATTAAAATTAAGAGATTTATTAAGTTACAACAAGTATTCGACATCTTAACTAAAGATGTAGGTTCAACTACCTTAACAAACAATGAATGCTACACACATGGACAAGTTAGTCACAAAATAAATTAATGAAAGACAATACCAGACCACAGCTTGTCTCTCCCAAGGTAATCCACAGAATGCACCAACACCAAAGTCTAAGAACCAATAGACAGAAGAATATTCAAAAAGTCCAGGGATGAAATGTAAAATTCCAGACACCGCAAACATCACCCAGATACTAGACTCAGATGCCAACTGAAAAGTCAAGACAGGACCTCATTTTTAAGTGGTTAGAAGAGGGGGAGGGGGTCCCTTCTCCTTCTCCTGGCCCATGCATGCTTAATAGATTATCAGGGGAGGGACAGCTTTAGCTGTCATTGAAATGTTTGTGAGCTATGTGGATAGACTAAATCAGGTGATGATTAAAACAAAGTACAAAGCCAGTAGTACTACTCTAGCTTCTGTTATATTCTGGTACGGCCTGGCCCAGAATCTCCACATAGTGCCCGTATAGTGCGTTAACCAGTTTTACTGTATGGAATCCTACTACTACAGCCTGAGGTTTGTCATGCCACCCCTGTTGACCCACACAGACACACAAACACATTTACTCCTCTAATAGCTACCCCCATTGCCTGTTCTCTATATCTTATCTCTACGCTGCTCAGGGCTAGCCCTTTGAAGTTCCCAAGGGCTGAGGACTGGCCATATAGTCAATTAGAGGTCCTACATTCCCTCTCTGTGAAGGGTTAATTACCACCCCTGTAAGTCATAAATCCTTCACACCAACATCACCTATTCATCTGAAGGAAACTTCAACTTACAGAACAACAAGAGAGACTAAATGGAGGTAGATTACAATAGGTGACACAAAGATTTACATTTACAAGGCAATTAGGTTTGCATTATTCCAATCAATCCCAAGAAGAGAATGTCCACCTTTGATTACTGCTCTGAGATCACGGTCCATGTTTCTTGAATGGACTCCAGCAGTCTGTGCTGGTTTCCAGCTGTGTAGTGGATTAGAGACATACCCACGCCTCCCACTGTGTCCATCAAGAGATCTATTTGTTGTGTTAACCGGAAGTCTCTTCCATTTTTTTAAAGTTTTTGCCGTTTCTAGCACTAATGAGGAAGTTCTCAGGACGGTTTTGCTGGATTAAGGGTGATGTTAGAGCCCTGTTGTGTCCGGTTTTTCTCTCAACAGACAGTCCTTTGGAGCCAGTCTCCCCCCTGGGGGAGCTACTGTGTGACTATTTTCAGACCAGCATCTCTTCCGCACTCCTTTATTGAGCTCCATTACCCTGTTGGATTCTTCGTCATCTGGCCTGTGATCTGGTCAGGTTTCAACTGCTCCTTGCCGTCTGGATCCGCTTCTTAAGGGGGGGTAGATGTGTTGCATGTTCCATCACTGTGAGGGTCCCACTCACGAAAATGGCATTAGGATCCTGTCGTCAGAGGAGTATTCTGGACTTGGGCTCCAACAATCACCCATTCCATCGGTAGTGCTATATTATTTGTCAACAAATAGTGGTAATAGCATACACTTACAGCAAATACATAGGTCCATAGTGAGAACTTCCTAACGAACATACTGTTCAGTGCCTTTGTTGAAACAGGTACAAGGTAAGAGTTATACATTTAGATCGACACCTCGACACAACACTACAATCCGCTGGAAACCAAAAGGACTTCATGGCTGTAGTTCCTGTGGGTAATCAGACCATGGTCACCTCACGCCTAGACTACTGCAACTCCCTGCTCACAAGCCTACCAGCCTGCACCATTCTGCCTCTTCAACTGATCCAGAATGCAGCTGCCCGGCTTGTGTTCAACCTCCCAAGATTTTCCCATGTAACCCCCCTGCTGAGGTCACTCCACTGGCTGCCAGTTGCAGCCAGGATCAGGTTCAAAGTTCTGACCCTGGCCGACACTGCAGCCAATAGGACAGGCCCCGCCTACCTCCAGGACTTAATCCAGAACTATGTTCCTGCTCAACCACTTCACTCTTCTACAGCAGGGCGACTTGCACTTCCCCCCCTCCGTGTCAACGGCTCTCGCTCGTCCCGACTTCGGAGCTTTTCCACCCTGGCTCCTCAGTGGTGGAATTAACTTCCCATTCCCCTACGTTCTACTCTAACCCTGCCTGCGTTCCGTCGTGGCCTGAAGACACACCTCTTCAGATTCCACCTTGACTGATATTCTAATCTAGGACCTCATGGCACTAGTTCCCTGTATTTTCCTGTCTGTTTGTTAGAGTTTATAATAGTATTTAGAATAGAAGTGTAGTATAGCTGATTTACCCATAGCTTACTGTGAACTACATTCAATGTTCATTACTAGGGATAGCTGCTACATTATGGGAAGGATGTGCTTTGTCTTGTCTGTTCTGTAGTGATTTCGATGACGTTTCTGTATGCACTTATTGTATGTCGCTTTGGATAAAAGCGTCTGCTAAATGACCGTAATGTAATGTAATGTTATCCAAAGGTGGTGATTGGAAGTACTGCCTGTTTTACCTCCAAGGGAAACAGCTGACTGCTTCTCTCTGGCAGCGGAGGGACATAGGCCATTAACATACGGAAAGGGAGGGGCATCTGTCAATCGCTCCCACTTGACCATGTTTCCAATGGCAAGAGGGAGATATTCTCGTTCCTACATCCTCCTTCAGGGCTTTTCCATCTCTAGTCCTGTACCGTTGGAGTCCCTTTAGCAAATGCTCATTTTGCCCGGGACCTTCGGAGACCTGTAGTGCACTATTTTACCCACAACTTAGACTGCTCAGGAATATGTTGAAAGTGAATTTTCTGGAAGGCAGAGCTAGGGCTAGGACACTGAGTGTTTGGGATCCGGATTTTGGGGGAGGAGACAACGGGCTCCCTCTCTTGTCGCGGGACCAGAGGGATGAAGCTGCAGTGTGTCGTAGATGAGCCACTGATTTTTGCCTGTGTCTGGCCCTCAGGGTGAAACGCTGCAGTCCCTCAGGCAGGTTTCTCCCTTTTAGTGGCCGCTGGCATGTTCTCTCCATACTGTGGGGAAACAGCAGGAGGGCTTTTATAACTTTGGTAAGTGCTTGTGGTGTCTTGTCATGGGTTCTCGGGCTGGTTGGAGTGGTCAGTGGGGGTTGACTCCACCTCCTGCAGTGTGCAGGCCTCCTCCCCTGGCTGGTTGGAGTGGTCAGTTGGGGCTGACTCCACCTCCTGCAGTGCAGGACCTCCTTTCCTTGCTGGGTGTTGTCCTCCGGGGGATGTGCACTGTAGAGAAATATAAAGACGTGTGAGCCTGGCTTCACATACTGTACTGTATTTACTGTACTAAATCATAAAATGGGTCTCCAACATGGCTTCAATGATGTCTTGGAAATAAGGCTGCATCCCCTTGTGACAAAAACAGAACTGTCCTGTCCTCTCCCCTTTTGCGCTTGCATGCAGTGGAGTCCATGGTGACAGGGGTATTGGTAGAGGTAGTTGCACAGATTGTCAGCAGCAAAATAGCTGAACATTAGTTTGTCACTACCATAAAACAGAGCAAGGGAGTACAATGCTTGTAATTGTGTCCTGTTGAGGTCATTTAGGGACTCCAGTAGTCCATCGAGGCCTGGGTAACTCCCAAGGAATGACTCCCTTTTCTCCTCAAAAGCAACACAATCCGCACAATCGCTACCCCTTAGGCATTTTATATTGTATTATGGTTGAAACAACGTTAAAAACCTTACTAACCTGACGTTAGTTTGAGGGTATGTGATGGTTGAAAGTGAAAGGTTTTTAAACGTTAGAATAGCAATGCTGCAGCTCAGTTAGACATGAAACATTGGAATGACGTCTCAAATTGATGGCCACTTGTAAGGTGGTTAAAATTAGAAGTTTTTTAAACATTAAATTCACAACATTAAAATTAGTATGTTGTAATGATGTTGCAATTTGATGGTCAATCTGTGACGTTGCAATTGATGTATGTGAAGGTTGAAAATGAAAGTTTATTCAATGTTGTAATTTGACCGTCACCCTACAATGTTGGATTTATGTCCCATGATGGTTGAAAATGAAAGTTTATTCAACGGTAAGATTACAATGTTGTGGCACCATACAAAATCAAATGTCATAATAATATTGCAACAGGCAAACTCTGACATTGATTTTGCGTTGAAGGTTTCCTAAACGTTATAATAACATGGTTGTGGCTACGTGAGAAATAACACCGTAATCACAATGTTACAGAGACAACGTCAATACATAGTTTCTTGAGCCACGTTACCAGTCACATGTTGTTTCACCGTTAATAATACAACTTAAAGCCAACAGTGCTTGTTAAAAAGTAATAAATAAACAAACCAGGCATGACATTCCTTGTGACAGGATCAAGGGTAGCCAACACACATTTGTATTCATGGTCATCATTTTTCTATTGAAGAGCTCGCTGAGATTCTAACTTTGATAAGCTATACGCTGTTCATTTTATATTAACATGTGAGTATTACTGCTGCGCCACCATGACTGCGTGGAAAGATGCACTGGCTGTTGTATACCCTTTCTTTAAAGGAGCTATATGTAACAAATTTACTGTACTAAATCATAAAATGACCATGATGTGTCATCAGAGATTAAGGAAACATGCTAAGTCGAAATACTGGCTTCTCCGACAACAATGCTACAGCCAGTATGTTCTCCTTTGAAATTTCCATTCCGGGTTGGAACGCCTGTATTTGTTTGGCCTGTGTGATTCACTATTCTCCAAGTTGACTCCGAGTCAACCCATTACGAACAACCAGATGTACTCCAGCACTACGACAGCCGATTTACGAATGCCTAAGCTAAGTTCAACATTGTTTCCATTTAGCTAGCTAGCTAAAGATTTAAATATATATATATTGTCGGGTAAGTGAGGACTAGGTAAAAGGTGTATTTTCTGAATCCAGCGGTTCCAACAGTCAATGCCCTTGTTAAAACGTTCAGCACTCTGAATACTGAACACAAGCAATATTGCGTGCTAGAACCCCTCACTTAACCTACATTCAAAATAAGTTTTACGTGATTTAATTTAATAATTATTATTAAAAATTACAATCATCAATTAAATCGCCAAATTCATTAATAGGTAAGTCAAACAGTAACCTGGTGGATCAACTAACAAGCCAAAACAAAGTCTAAATCAGGTCTTGAGATTAAGTAATTTTATTAAATGAAAACATTCAATTACAATAATGACTGGGAATCATACATTCACGAAGGAATATAGGCTGACTACTTATAATTCACAAAAGTGAAGGCATTAAACCAGACATTAATTAGGAAATACCAGTAAAGAGAGAGATAAGCCAAAAATTGCCAAATTATTTACCCTTCAGCTGAACAGGAACAAAAGGAAACGCACGAGGAACCAAAAAGAATGACTTCTCCAAACAAACTCCACAATTGACTAACTTCTTTTTCTGCGGTACACTCATAAAATACCTCCACAGGAAGACCATCCCTGTCCTGATTGGGTTAAGGTGTGGGGGAGGGGGGGGAGAGGGGTCATTTATGACAGACTGGCTTATCTTTGATGGGGGGTTGAGAATGAGAGAGAGAGACAGAGATAGAGAGAAGGGGGGAAATATTAGATATCCTACATCCCTCTCTTGTAAGAATAGGTGCATGCACCTGCTAAAAACCTATTCTTACATCACCAAATAGGAATCACATTACACATTTGGACATTGAAGATGCAGTTACCTGCTAACAACAAAAACAACTGTCCAAATGGTTCACCAACCATTTTTAAAACATTTAGTCCATGCCCAGTTTAATAGTCCCTTTGTGATCTAGAGTCATATCTCTATTAGACACTCTTTTGTGTCGCTGCTGTTATGACACCCTGGTTCAGTCTCTTCCTTCTCCAGTGTCCGGGTATCTAGACTGGCAAGGGACCAGAAGTTCCCTGGACTTGGGTAACATGCAGTGCTTTTTCCATTAGTGTTGCAATTGCGTGAGTGAAATGCAACCTACTCCACAGTGTCTCTACCAGTTGTGCACGGCGTGCGGGGGCTCTGTCTCCTGTGACAGGAAGCTGGACGATCCACAGGTGGCAAAGTGCAGTCAGGGCCTCTCTTCTGACAGGCGGGGAAGCTCCTCTTTCCCTGTCGGAATCCATTTTGGCTCCTTTAGCCTGGATCCAATTGGGTGGACTGCTGACGGCAGTTGCTTAGGCTAGCTTCCCGCGGCAGGGTGTGGGACCGGTTGCACTTGTTTGCACTTGTGTCTGTGGGTGTCCTTTAGGGAATGGCAGGAGAAGACTGTGGGAGTTGAGGGCTTAGGCATTAACACTCATAGCGAAGACCGGAACAATTAATGATAGCACTGCATGTTATGACCACTGTCAGTCCATGCCGGGGAACCTTACGGACAGGGTTTACCTTCCACGGGATTGCCAGTCTAAATAATCACATGAATAGGGCTGACTTGTCCAGAAGTGTCTATGAACAGTATTTGGCGGGGCACCTACACTCTATAAAAGGGACTTAAACACAACATGGGCATGGTATTAGGTTAAAAGGTGGTGGTAGGGATGGATGGGGGGGGGGGGGGGGGGGGGGCAGAGAGAGGCCGAGAGAGAGAGGCCGAGAGAGAGAGACAGAGAGAGGGAGAGAGAGAGAGAAAGAGCAAAAGACATTAGGCAACATCCCGTCATTCCCTCTCTTGGAACGATAGGTGCATGCAGCTGCTAAGAGCCTATCGTTCCATCATCATAACAACCACACATTTGGACATTATATCATTGTACAATGATAGCTGCATGAAAACAAGTGTCCTAATGGTTCACTAACCATCTTTAAAACAATTAGTCCATGTCCAGTTTACTAGTCCCATTGTGATGATCCGGTGTGGTGCAGACATTTTTTTTTTTTTTTTCACTGCTGTCATGGCACCTTGGTTCAGTCAATTCCTTCTCCAGTGTCAGGGTATCTGGACTGGCAAGGGAAGAGGCTCCCTGGACTTCCTTGGATAACATGCAGTGCTTATTCCCCTTAATGTTGTAACTGTGTGAGTGAAAGGCGGCCTAATTTGACAGTGTCTCTACCAATTCTGCACAGCGTGCGGGGGGCTCTGTCTCCTGTGACAGGCAGCTGGACGATCCACAGGCGGAAAAGTGCGGTCAAGACCTCTCTACTGACGGGCGGGGAAGCACCTCTTTCCCTGTCGGAATCCGTTTTGGCTCCTTGAGCTCGGGTCCAGTTGGGTGGACTGCTGACGGCAGTCGCTTAGGCTAGCTTCCCGTGGCAGGGTATGGGTCCGGTTGCACTTGTGCCTCTGGGGGTCCTTCGGGGAGTGGCAGGAGAAGACTGTGGGACTTGAGGATTTAGGCCTTATCACTCACAGCAACATGTGAAGAGGGGAACACTGCATGTTATAAGCACTTAGTCCATTCAGGGGAACCTTACGGACAGGATTTACTATCCACAAGATTGCCAGTCCAAATAATCACCTGAATAGGGCAGACTTGTCCACAAGTGCCCAGGAACAGCATTGGAGGGGGCACCTACACTTTAAAAAAGGGACTTAAAAACATGGGCATTGTCTTATGTTAAAAGGTGGTGGTAGGGATGTGGGGGGGTGGTGAGGGGGGGGGGGGGGGGCAGGGGCAGGCAGAGTGCCAGTTTTACCTCCTAGAACCCCAGTGTGGTTACTGGCAGTCCTTTGGCTGCGGAGGGCCACAGCGTTCAGCAAACCGGGATGACAGGAGGCATCCTGTCATCTTGCTTCTTCCGCACGTGGATGCCCCTTAACCACACCCGTCTCATCTCTGTCCAGGGGTCTATGCCAGTTTTGGCTTTGGTTCCCTCTCTGGGCAGCTGGGCTGATCGTTGCTCGTAGGCATGCAGTCCATCACTGCTCTCCGAACACTTCTGATGTCGGAAAAGGGCTCTTGCACTCTCCCTGGATGACGTGTGTGTGCGAAGTTTGCAGGTGTGGCTCGGGGGTGGAGAGACGAGGGTGGGGGAAACTGTTGTGCTAAATTGGCTGCTTTCATCTTGCTTTGGATTGCAAGACAACACTCTGGCGGAGACTTTGAGGGCCAGAGGAGTCGTAAAACGGCCGGGGGTTGGCTTCCTGCTCCGTTTCTCTCGGGGTCTCTTTACAGCTCTGATAGGGGAGCGAGACTTTCGCAGAAGTCCCCCTATCTCCTCCATCACAGGAACTGTGGAAGTGGGAGAGTCCACAGAGCACACCCCTTCTGTCTGTGCAGCAGACAGAGGTTCCCCGGATTCAGCAGGAGGGGAAGCAGCAGGAGGGGAAGAAAAGTCCACAAGGGGTGGGGTGGGGTCCTCGGCCTGGGTGGACTTTTCTGTGGGGGCTGACTCCACCTGTTGGGGTGCGTAGACCTCTCCACCTGGCAGGGCTGATGGGCCTGTAGAAGCCGGTTCCACGTCCTGCGGTTCAACGGTCTCCTCACCAGGCTGGGCTGCTGCGTCTGCAGTAGCAGATTCTGCCCCCAGGGGTTCGACGGTCTCCTCACCAGGCTGGGCTGCTGTGTCTGCAGTAGTAGGTTCTGCCTCCAGGGGTTTGACGGTCTCCTCACCAGGCTGGGCTGCTGTGTTTGCAGTAGCAGGTTCTGCCTCCAGGGGTTTGACAGTCTCCTCACCAGGCTGGGCTGCTGTGTCTGCAGTAGCAGGTTCTGCCTCCAGGGGTTTGACGGTCTCCTCACCAGGCTGGGCTGCTGTGTCTGCAATAGCAGGTTCTGCCTCCAGGGGTTTGACGGTCTCCTCACCAGGCTGGGCTGCTGTGTCTGCAGTAGCAGGTTCTGCCTCCAGGGGTTTGACGGTCTCCTCACCAGGCTGGGCTGCTGTGTCTGCAGTAGCAGGTTCTGCCTCCAGGGGTTTGACGGTCTCCTCACCAGGCTGGGCTGCTGTGTCTGCAGTAGCAGGTTCTGCCTCCAGGGGTTCGACGGTCTCCTCACCTGGCTCAGCTGAGAGGACTGCAGCAGCGGATTCCACGTCCTGTGGGGTCACATCCTCTGTGGTGGCTGGTGTGATACAAGACACAGAGCTGTTTCCCCCAAATTCCTCCAGGGAAGGGCTCACCAGGGGGGCTACATTGTCTGTGGAGGTGACAAAATCCACAGAATTGTCCAAGCCTGAAGGGGGTGGGGATGAGTCAATGGAGAGTGCTGTATTGTCCTCGGTGGGGGGTGGTGCCTGGGTTATGGCTGGAATGGCGCCATGCACTGCTCCTTCCAGCGCATGCTGGACTGCCACAGAAGAAACTGGTTTGGCAGTAACTCCTGACTTAGAGTGGTGCTTTTCCCAAGCCAGTTTCCACATCTGGTTTACCTCCTCCCATGCCTGCTTTGACCGCCAGAGGTAGAGAAAATGTTGTCTTTTCTCTAGGTACGACCTTATCCCTTGGACAATCTTGCGCTTGGTTTCATCACTATCTGGAGAAATCAGATAGTCCAAATACTCAGTCCGCAGGTTGTAAAGGGCCTCCTCCTTCAGCTGGTCCATTGCCTTGAGCTGTTCTGCAAATTTTGGGCCCTGGGCTATCAAATATTGCCGTTCTGATAACATGAGATACCACTGCTGATCCAGCCTTGACTGGCCAGGGAATGCTGGTAGGTTAGCAGTGGAGGGTAAATGAGGCATCTCTCTCTTTGTCTGGTATGCCATAATAATATTTAAAAAAAATTTTTTTAAAATTAAATAAAATCAATAAATCTAAGACCAGTCGATTAGAAAAAGATTTGAACTTGTCTCAGAGTTTACCGCAGTTTACTCAATAGCAAAATTTAGTATGCTATAGGACAACCTATCTCGGTGGAACCTCCAATTATGTCGGGTAAGTGAGGACTAGGTAAAAGGTGTATTTTCTGAATCCAGCGGTTCCAACAGTCAATGCCCTTGTTAAAACGTTCAGCACTCTGAATACTGAACACAAGCGATATTGCGTGCTAGAACCCCTCACTTAACCTACATTCAAAATAAGTTTTACGTGATTTAATTTAATAATTATTATTAAAAATTACAATCATCAATTAAATCGCCAAATTCATTAATAGGTAAGTCGAACAGTAACCTGGTGGATCAACTAACAAGCCAAAACAAAGTCTAAATCAGGTCTTGAGATTAAGTAATTTTATTAAATGAAAACATTCAATTACAATAATGACTGGGAATCATACATTCACGAAGGAATATAGGCTGACTACTTATAATTCACAAAAGTGAAGGCATTAAACCAGACATTAATTAGGAAATACCAGTAAAGAGAGAGATAAGCCAAAAATTGCCAAATTATTTACCCTTCAGCTGAACAGGAACAAAAGGAAACGCACGAGGAACCAAAAAGAATGACTTCTCCAAACAAACTCCACAATTGACTAACTTCTTTTTCTGCGGTACACTCATAAAATACCTCCACAGGAAGACCATCCCTGTCCTGATTGGGTTAAGGTGTGGGGGAGGGGGGGGGAGAGGGGTCATTTATGACAGACTGGCTTATCTTTGATGGGGGGTTGAGAATGAGAGAGAGAGACAGAGATAGAGAGAAGGGGGGAAATATTAGATATCCTACAATATGTATATAGTTACTCGTTAAACATACCACTAACGTTAGCTTATGTGACCGTAAATATAGCCAGCCATGCATCTAGCTAACACTGACAGAGTTATAAACCAGCTCATGTGGATTTTTTATAATTAGCAAACAATAAATAATAAACAAATTGCAAACGTATACATTAGCTGATCAACTTACAGTGTAGGACTCATCGTCGCTTGTCATGGTCAAAATAGAATAAGCTCGTCTCAAAATATAATGTTGCGCTCGGCTCGTCTTGCGCTCGTGTTTGTTCAGTGTCTCAACTCTCTCCAATATTGTGAATTTGGATTTCAGTACCCATTTTAAACGCTCGGTGTCAAGGTTACATATAGCTCCTTTAAAGTTATGGTCTGATTATCGTCTGGTAATAGCTGCACCGACGACGTGTCATTTTTGGCAAGCACCGCAATATTGCATTAAGTTATGTTGGTGATCTGAGCGTAAAGACAGCTGCATCTAAACCAAACAGGTAATTTGTAAAAAAAGTGCATGCTGGTACTACAATTTTAGTTGTTTCAGCCAATTTCATCAATGGGAAAGCATTCACTTTCATAGTTTTAATGGACAAACCACTGAGCATTGGTTGTTTGAAAGCTTAAATAATTAGACTTTATATATTGTGTTTATGTCTAGTGTTCTGTATTTTTTATGTAACTTCATAATAATACATCAGGTGACAGGTTGATTAAAGACTGATTAGTGCTTATAGTTGTGAGGGGCTCGAAGTAGCCTATAACATAAAACTCAACAGAAAACGTTATCAACGTACTAAAATGGAAAGTTAGGCATACAAAGCACTGCCTATAATAAAACTGGCAAAACCGAGGCCTGCCAATAAAAGTAGGCCTATTGATATAACATGAGGCCAAGTTACAACAAACTATTGGCTATTTTAGCTCACACAAATTAAACAAGCTCTATTCCAAAGCAAATGCTACCCAATGTTTTGTAAATAATTTAATGAAACTTGGCCCTGTGTTTTTTCATCTGACCATTCAAAGTGAATGTGGTCATTCAAACTTTGTGTCATGTGAAAGTGTCAAATGTCAGTGATTTATAGTGTAAATACGCTTATAGTGTTAAATACTAGTGTTGATGAATGTTTCTTGGTATAAATGTCTGTTTGTAAATGTGAATGTTATATGCTGCTAGAAAAATATCTCCACGGGGATAATAAAGTAGCTTGTATATCTATCTATCTAGTTGCAATATTGAAACATTTTTACATTTTGTACTTGACAACCAAGGATAAACATATCCTTTCTGGAGTGTATTTTTTTCTCAGCTGCTTACGACATTAATTTAAATGATGTCTTCTTCCAAGCAATTTTTGTTAGTTGACACTTTGATGTGAATGACCACATTCCTTCCAGATGGTAAGATGAAAAAGCACAAGGCCAAGTTCCATGAAATAATTTAGGAAACATTGCGTAGCATTGCTTTGGAATAGAGCTTGTTTAATTTGTGTGAGGTACGATAGCCAATATTGTTTGTTCTAGCTTGGCCTAATTTTGTTACCAATAATTTTAATGGCAGGCCTAGATTTTGCGAGTTTTATTATAGTAACTTGGCATTTTTTTAAATGTTTTTTGTTGAAATAATTTATTTTTGTTCTGTGTTTGTTATTAGTAACCGATAATGACAATGCACATACATTTATGAACCATAAGAGAATTAAATCTAGAGAGAAAGATGCACGCATATACACAAACACATACATTTTTAGCAAAAAGAAACACATATGCCTTGATTCAGTTATATTCCCTTTACCATGAATTACAAATAAATTAAAGTTTTAGTCATGTTTTTAATGGGTTATTGTAGCCTACATGATAGACCACGGTCTATCATGATTGACAGCGGTCAATGACCATTGTCACAAAGAAAATCAATAAATCTGCTGTCATGGAATCCATATACGTAGCTATGCCTTACGTGATTGTGTTGCCTAGTAAAGAATCATTATTTATTAAGCTACTGTATGACTTATGCTAGCTATAAAGGGGGAAGCTATATAAGCTACTGGGGAAAGTGACAGAGAGCTAGAAAATGGTTCCTTTGTGTATAAACTTTATTTTCTCTGCCTGTCAAATGTTATATTTTTTCTGGAACTGTGCAACGGTAGGGATTTGGCAGGGCTCGAACACGAGGCTACAGTGTGAAAGTCGTGGCTCAAACCACAAGGCTAAGGCCATTGTTAACCTGTTGATATAACGTTACCATTTAGATCTACCAATGTTTCAGCGAAATGCCACACTTGCAGAACAAATATCACACTCACAAAGTTCAGAAGAAGAGCACCCAGGACGATGCCCTCGCAACCGCACGCTACAGTCCTGCAAACCCTTTGCGATAAAAGGGACAGTTTACATTGAGCACTAAACTTCTTGTGCTCACAAAAACTTGCCTCTTAAAGCCTGAGGATATGCTCTTTTTCAGAATTATTTAGTGGTGCATTGGTTTAAGCCGTTGCTTCTACTGCTGTAGGTTCTCACGTTTGTGATGATGCAAGTTCGAATCTCACCTTTACAAAAATCTTTTTCGCCATGCCTGCCACAGTTCTTATAAAATCGCCCTCAGTTCACTGATCAGTTTAGGTTTTTGATATGTTCTGATGGAAAGCATTATCGTCTTCATGAGAATAATAATTTATAAAAGACAAAAATAATCAGATGCTGCAGAGTAGGATTTGAACATTAAATGCCGGAAGTAGCCGAAACCTTTTTAGAGCCACATATGATCACGTTGTGCCACAGAACACACACTAGCTAGAAAATAGGCCTACACTTGTTTCAAAGAATGATCCGCAATCTTCTTTTTTTATAAAACCGGGGTGTTATGTTACATTTGCATTCCTCCATAGATCGCTCTCTGATAATTGCTTCTATGGAATCATTTGATTTGAATATCTGAACCTGAATATCTGCCTATGCTTGTTGATGTTCATAATTTGTTAAGATGTGCATCTTCTGTGGGAGTTCTATATAGGCCTAGGCTAGCTACTTTAATTTATTGATTTGATTATAGGCTAACACATTGCGAGCAAAAATTTATATATTTTTTTAATGCATTTGGAATTTGAACAACAGTGTAACTAGGCCTACTACGAATTAAAATGCTTTCTAGCCATTTCTTAACAAGTCCCCGGGTTGACACCTGGCCGTAGGTAGAATAAAATAGATAACGATTTAGTATGATAAATAAATAGTTTATGATTTATATGAAGATTGGCATGTTCTTTCTTCTTGTGGAACTGGAGTCAGAATTGACGTTGTCATTTGCAGAGCTGTACAAAATCGAGTCATTGCGAACTCAATTCCCAGAATTGAAAAAGCACTTAATAGAATTATTTCTTACATGGAAAGAGGACTACATCACAACAACAACAACAATGGTGATGATGATATGGTATTGGCAGAAACACGTATTTCATGCATCTAAACTGTTCTTTTCTCTCTTAATGCTCCTCTTTTTATAAGGAAAAAGGCGTTGCGTTGCAGTGTTCTTTTTAAATCATTAAGCAGTTATCCTGATACAACTTGTATGAGATTGTATAAGAACGTTATTTAATATAAGTCCTGGTTCCTACATTGTGCTGTATCTTGAGTACCGACGTTCATGAGTCGGTGAAACATCAGGTAAAACACATTGATCCACTGTCTCATTTTTTACTTTTACACAATGATCCAAATACAACTCAAAGGCCACATTGCTACCATGCATTTTTAATGATGGCAGTATGACGTCTGGTTTCTACATTGTTTTGCATTAATTTCTCAATCGTCATGATAACATTACCAAGTGACAATGGAACTACGTCTTTTTGTTCACGTTTATACATTGTCAAGATTCAGACGTTGTGGAAACCAGTTATTTGGTCATGACTGATAAACAATCAAACATCTATAAAACAACGTTACATAGACGGTCGCATGGGAAAAAATGCCTAAGGGGTATAGGCTGGTACATCCCTCATCTCTCTCTTCTGTGACTGATCCATGTCTGGTTATAACTTAATTAATCTCCACAATTCAATTTTAAGGGAGATTGTACAATTGATGTAGTTTACCACAGTCCGCTCAAAATCCTATCTCGGTGGGACCTCCAATATGTTGGGGAAGTGAGGATTTAGTAAAATGTGTATTTTCTGAATCCAGCCGTTTTAACAGCTAACGCCCTCGTTTAATCAAAATGCACAACTCACAACCAGATTAAAATTAAGAGATTCATTAAGTTACAAGTATTCAATGCCTTAACTAAAGATGTAGGTTCAACTACCTTAACAATGAATGCTACAGACATGGATAAGTTACAGTCACAAAAGAAATGAATGAAAGACAATACCAGGCCACAACTTGTCTCTCCCAAGTGTCACGGTTTTGGCAGCCTTATTTCGTTTCTGCGGTCGTTCTCCATTCTGGCGGCATGAGGGCGCTCTTGTCTCACCTTTCAATAGTCCGCACCGGTGTTTTGCGTTCGCTATTATTTTTCCACTCACCTGATTCGAGTTTCCTGCGGGCTATAAAAGGCATGGCATTTCCTTCTTCAGGTGCTTCAGTGTTGTTTTGCTGTCATAGCACTTGTAGCCGGTAAAGGTATAGGTTTAGGCAGTCAGTGGAGACCACTTTGCCCAATCGCCTTGCTTAGTGTTAATGCGGGACTTGCCCTGTCTGCACGTAGATCCTTAGGATCTGTTTTCGTGTCCCTTTGCTGTCCTCCTTCACGTTTTCCTGGCTAGTCTCTCGGAGACTGCTTTTCTTTATCGTTTATTTTGTCTTTCTCCTCTCTGTTGCTCTACTCCCTTTGGAGAGAGAGAGGTCTTTCTTTTGGCTATTCTGTATTTATTTTCTCTCGTCTTTACGAGCCTAGATCACCCAGGTTTCCGGGCTGTTTTACTTTCTACCTCCATCTCTCTATTTGTTGCTCCAGGAGTGAGAGATTATTTCCCTCTTCTCTTTTTGTTTCCTTTTTATTTATACTCAAGCCTACGAGTGTACTCGCCCCTCTGTTTCAGGGTTGCTATTATTTCTCCTCCGTTTTAATACCTCTATCTGTTCACTCTCCTGAGAGTGTGAGGTACGTTCCCTCTCCCTGTCTTTATTCCTGTCCTCCCTCCTCACGGACAAGCGTTCGTGTTTGTGGTTGATTCCGTTTCGGAATTAACTTTTAGACACCCTTTCTGTCGTGCCTGATCCTCTGCTAGGGCTCCCCCTCACATCAAGGTAATCCACAGAATGCACCAACACCAAGAACCAACAGACAGAAGAATATTCAAAAAGTCCAGGGATGAAATGTAAAATTCCAGACACCGCAAACACCACCCAGATACAAGACTCAGATGCCAACTGAAAAGTCAAGACAGGACCTCATTTTTAAGTGGTTAGAAGAGGGGGAGGGGGTCCCTTCTCCTTCTCCTGGCCCATGCATGCTTAATGAATTATCAGGGGAGGGACAGCTTTGGCTGTCATTGAAATGTTTGTGAGCTATGTGGATAGATTAGATCAGGCGATGATTAAAACAAAGTACAAAGCCAGTAGTACTACTCTAGCTTCTGCTATCTTCTGGTATGGCCTGGCCCAGAATCTCCACATAGTGCCCGTATAGTGTATCAACTAATTTTACTGTATGGTGTAGGATATCTAATATTTCCCCCCTTCTCTCTATCTCTGTCACTCTCTCACTTTCACCCCCCAACATCAAAGATAAGCCAGTCTTTGTCATAAATGACCCCTCTCCCCCCCTCCCCCATACCTTAACCCAATCGGGACAGGGATGGTCTTCCTGTGGAGGTATTTTATGAGTGTACCGCAGAAAAAGAGGTTAGTCAATTGTGGAGTTTGTTTGGAGAAGTCATTCTTTTTGGTTCCTCGTGCGTTTCCTTTTGTTCCTGTTCAGCTGGAGGGTAAATAATTTGGCAATTTTTGGCTTATCTCTCTTTTACTGGTATATCTAAATTAATGTCTGGTTTAATGTCTTCCATTTTGTAAATTATAAGTAGTCAGCCTACATTCCTTTGTGAATGTATGATTCCCAGTCATTATTCTAATTGAATGTTTTCATTTAATAAAATTACTTAATCTCAAGACCTGATTTAGACTTTGTTTTGGCTTGTTGGTTGATCCACCAGGTTACTGTTCAACTTACCTATCAAAGAATTCGGCGATTTAATTGATGATTGTCATTTTTAATAATAATTATTAAATTAAATAACGTAAAACTTATTTTGAATGTAGGTTAAGTGGGGGGTTCTAGCACGCAATATCGCTTGTGTTCAGTATTCAGAGTGCTGAACGTTTTAACAAGGGCATTGACTGTTGGAACCGCTGGATTCAGAAAATACACATTTTACCTAGTCCTCACTTACCCGACAATGGAATCCTAAAACTATGAGGTAGGTCAGCCTGAGGTAGGTCATGCCACTCCTGTTGACCCACACAGACACACACACACATTTACACCTCTAATAGCTACCCCCATTGCCTATTCTCTATATCTTATCTCTAGGCTGCTCAGGGCTAGCCCTTTGAAGTTTCCTAGGGCCGAGGACTGGCCATATGGTCAATTAAAGGTCCTACAACTCTCAGGTGTTAACTGTAAACTAGAGTGGAGGAACTTTGTTTTTCACTGGGGGTTGTGCATTCACTGCCCATAATTTATATCTGAGTTATGAAAATAATTTAATTTAAGGCATGATAATAAATGGTACCAGGGTCTTCTTTAATTTAAGCCATTATTGGTGTTTGTGTTACATTGATATCTGGAGTTATAAAGCTTTAAACAGAACAGTACAAAACAGATGAAAATGGGCAAAATTAAGCCTCTTCGCAAAGGGGTCAAATTATGAAAACAAACAAATACAAAGTTTGTATTGTAAATGGTAAAACTGTCTTGTTTAATTTAAGCCATTTGCCAGGTTTCTCTGAAGCTCACACCTGGAGTCATAAAGCCTTAACCCATAAGAACCTGGACCCAAGGAACTTCAAGGAACACATTTCTGGAACAATTTTGAAATTTTACCACTTGGGTTGCAAAATCCTATGATGTTACACATATGTCACATTTGGCTTTAGTGATACATGTATAGATCACCTGTCCTATTGGCTGCAGTGTAGGCCAGGGTCAGAACTTTGAACCTGATCCTGGCAGCCAGTGGAGTGACCTCAGCAAGGGGGTTACATGGGAAAATTTCGGGAGGTTGAACACAAGCCGGGCAGCTGCATTCTGGATCAGTTGAAGAGGCAAAATGGCACAGGCCAGTAGGCTTGCAAGCAGGGAGTTGCAGTAGTCCAGGCGTGAGGTGACCATGGTCTGGACAAGAAGCTGGGTGGAGATTGCATATAATTGGTTCATGAGCTTAGTGGGTGGGGATTTATTTCTAGACCGCTAAATAAAACCGCACGTCAACCTCGTAAATCTCCATTTGCCTCACCGCGGGCGAGCGGACCACCTCGGACAGAAGACTATCGTCTGAAGACTTTACTGCAACTGAGGGAAAGCCAGTAACCCCCGGAGGTAAGAAATATTTAAGATAATAATTAACCATAGATATTACTTCAGAAACTATTTTATTTTGAATAAAATCCTGTTTTTGTACCGCAGACTTTCTCACATTTTCACTTGAAATTCGCTAAGGTAGCTAACGTTCGGCTCTAGCTTCAAATGATGCCACTGTGTTATTCTTCCCCCAGCTCGTTTCGAGATGAAATTGTGAAAAAGTCTGTCATACAATGAATAAGTGAAGTGATAACGTTAGATGTGAATATTTTCTGTATTTATTGTAGACCTTGATAATTAAATTATAGCTAACTAAAGCTAAAACAAATAACGTTAGTCTAACAGTGAGCTGTCATCCTCTCGCCGCGCGAACAGCCATTTTCTTTTCTGCGTTTTTGTTTTCCTAATTTGAAACGTTAGCTCTGCTGTCTGTCTTGCTAGCTTTATAAATGTTATACTCAACTATTAGTCTTATCAATAGCAAGTACTAACTAGCTAGTTTTTTAACATAACGTTATGTATAAATTTGAAGGTTGTTGTTGATCAGTCCTGTCGAAAATGAATGGAGTAGAGAACTAAACAGCAAACATTTCCTAACGTAACTTCAGCTTCACGTTTTATTTTCTGACTCACGTTTTTGACTTGAGCAAGATTAGCCTGTTTAGACAAATATGACAAAAAGACATCATTCAGTTGAGCCAATGTCACTGATGATTTAGGTCTGTTCATTCAAAACAATATCTTATATGAATGGACATTATGCTAAGTAATCTAACATTGTGTTATTGTTGTGCTTTTTATCTAGGCTAACGTTATTCTGGAGCATAGTGTTTTCTGTAAAATGTCATTCTCGCTATACACCCCTTTAATGACTCAGAAATGGTTTTATATGTTATGGATTAATGAAATGGCAACTGATAACATATTTATCTATTACAGCGATGGATGGACATTATGCTTGTGTCCAGAATAGCTATTTTATCTATTCCTGACATAAGCATAAAGCGTTTGCTGTAAGATGATGTTATTGCAAGCCCTTTAATTACTCAGAAATGGTTTTATATGATATGTTATGGATTAATGAAATGGTAAATGATTACATATTTATGTATTGCAGCAAAGGATGGACATTTAGTAATCTGATACAGTCCCTGAAGAGAAGGAAGGTGCTGAGGGTCATTGCAGAGCACGACACGGAGGACCATCAGGGCATGCATGCACTTACTGTTATCTTCTTGATTTTTGAATATATTGAAGGTATTTATGCTTGACCATAGATTTGTCTGCTGTATCTGTACTAATACATTAATGATTTTACTGTAAATAAATCCAATGCATTAATTTTACAGGTATCTAAACTGATATTTGCCATGGGTTGTATCTTGTTTTTATTTGTTTTACAATGTTACCCATTTACTTAGTTCATCCATTCACTATGTTATACTTTTTTTTTTAAATAAAGTGTGTGTTTCATTGAACACATAAATTGTATATTTCAGTGTATGTGTCTTTCAATTTTGCATTATATCAACAGATTCTCAACAGTGACCCATTAGGAGTATGGATAAGTGGTAATGTGAAATGTCAATGAACCTAACATTCTACTAAAAGATTTTTTTTGCCTTTTCCCATACATCACTAAGATGTTATAACTTTTGAGCAGTAAATGATAAATCTGTTCTGATTTCTACTCTATATCACTTATATCAGATACCACACAGTTTGTCTCCCTCGATCTTGAACATGAAATGTTTAAAAACCTAGGTTTCTCATGGAGAATAACCATTTAGAAAGTTTTTTTATTATTATTTATTTTGTGATTTGTTTTAATAATTGATGATATTGTGTTAAAGTAAGCATATTATTGTATATAAATGGAAAGCTGCAGTTATCCTGTTTAAAATGGTATATTATCTTTAGGGGTGTAACATAATATGATCACACCACAAACAGTTTTGCACAGTTATACACATGTCATATTTTCAATGAACCTAACATTCTAAAGCGTTTATTTTAGCCTTTTCTTACCCATCACTGAAGTGGTTATAACTCTTGAGCAGTAGAAGATAAATCTATTCTGATTCCTATTCTATATGACTCACACAATGGTGAAGATATCATACGCTGTAAGTTTCCCCCTATCTTGAACATGAAATGGGTAAAATAGTAGGTTTCTCATTTGAAAATAGCCATTTAGAATGTTTTATAAATTTAGTTGGTAAATGTATTTCCATAATTGATGATATTGCCATCAAGTAATCCTATTATTTTTTATATCAATTGAAAGCCCCAGTTATCCTGTTTACAATGGTATATCAAGTTTAGGTACCTGATGTAATATGATCACACTACAAACATTTTTGAGTCCCGGCGGATTCCCACATTCCCGTATTAAAATTCATTAATTAAATTAAATGTTTGGACCTGTTTCCTCTCTCACGCTGACGGAGTGATCCACTAACAAAGTCACATCGAGACATTTGAATTTATTAAGTGCCAGAGGCAAATTCCCTCACGGCATATCACGTGCTTAAGGTTGATAAAGGGTGACCTACAGTGACTTGGGTTCAGTATTCAGAGTGCTGAGCTGTTAACAGGGCAACTGAAGGGATCCCTGAACAATAGTCCATAACTATTGTGTGGTAATTTAGAATAAAGTAGTTAATTAAATTAATTATAATTTAAGGAATAAACTCACTCTGAATTACCTACCATCAATCTGACATATTGGAGGTTCCACCGAGATGTCTCTACTAATACTAAACTTTTGAATACCTTACGTTTAAGAGGAAAGTACTAGGACGGGTTTATGGTAATGAACTCAGCCGTGTGAGAGGAACTATTCACCATAAAACGAGTTACCCATTTTTTGAAATCTACGCCATACCTCTGTGTCTCACCACCCTGTTTAAAGTGCATTAAACCAGTTTCTTTTGAGTTTAACTCCTCAGTACGAGCAACCGCTAAGCCCTGTTCTGAAACTGTGCAATTCCCCGCGAGAAGGAGACCGCAAGGGCCCCAGAACCTCATTCCAGGGTAGAGACCAAACTGGCCTAAGCCCTGCCACTGACTGGAAGGCCAACCTCTCCCGTAACCCTCTGCGATTGCCGCACAGAAGACCGGATCAGCGGAGCACTGTTCCATGAATACACTGATTTGTGGTTATTACCTTTGCTGATGCTGGTGTGAATGCATATGTCTGGGTAGAAACAAGAATATGTGTGTTTAGATTAGGTCCACTGTTTTGTAGTTGGTATTATCTGTCCTCTAATATACTGAATCTTCCTTACCCTTCTTCCTTGCCACCTTACTAAATCCTCCACCCCTATCTAACACTACCCACGACACTCCCGCTCACCCTCCTTGTGTGTGTTGTTCTGCCCTACAGAGCTACGGATAACTCTGGTGACACTACGCCCTCGATTAGAAGGCTCAGGAACCATTCGGCACAGAGGGGACCCTAGCCACGGGTCAGGAGAGGCTGTCGGAATATCGTTTCCAGAGTAGAGGTGTCTGGCTTTTGATTTACAAGAGTAGAGCCCCTGCTTTGGAAACGCCTTTTATTACCGTAGGTGCACCTTTCCTATCTCTCTCTGCACCACAAACAGGCACATACACCCACTCACACTAGGGAATTATGGCCAGCCCCCTGACACCCGACAACCCTTTTTTCTCAACCACTCCCTCTCCGGATGGAGATGTACCCCCAGCCCTCACGCCCCACTCCCCTGGCTCCCAAACATCCCAGACCACGATGGACCATTCAGAGTACTTAAATTGGTGCTCTGAACACCTCCTGAGGGAATTTATCAGCCGCGATTCGGGATTACACCAGGAAGCCATGCAGTGGAGTTGCGCCGACCTGGAGGAGCTGTTCCAGACACAGAGGCGATTGCTACAAGCGTTGAACCAACCCCACCGGGAAGACCGGGAGCCCAGCGCCCTGGCCGGGATCGCAGTGACGATGGCTTACTCATGCCAAATTGTGCTGAACAGAGAACAGAATACAGAGCACAAAACCAGGCAAAACCAAGGGACATACCAGATCCAGCTCAGGGAACTGGAGCAGCGGCTGCAGACCCTCTGCCAACAGCGAGACGACAACCTCCAGGAAACACAGAGGCTACAAGGAGTGCTGGAACAGCAAAGACGGGACTGGGACCAAGAGAAACGAGAATGGGGTGATGCGCACCATGACGTCCGACATGCAAGGGATGCCCTGGAAGCCCAAACGAAGGAGCTCCAAGCCACGGCCGAAGCCAAAAAGGAGATGGAGAACCTCCTTCACTGGCACACACGGACACTGGAATCCACCAGACGAGAAGCAGACATGGCGCGGGCCACAGCTCACACCCTCCGCACACGGGTACAGGCACAGGAAGAAGAGCTGAAAAGATTGGACAGGCGCACAGGAGAACTGACAGAGTCCCCGCAACGGTCCGTCATGGCTGACTCACCGCCTCGGTCCCCGTGGCATGAAGAGGGAAATTGGACTGCCCAAGACAGGAGCACCAGGGGACAGCATACAACCAGGCCCCCACTCATGATTCCAGTGGTTAAGACGTCCCCACACAGACCCCCCCGAACAGTGACCTGGACGCCTAGCCCACCCAGATCGGATCCCTACCGTGCCTGGGACAAAGCACCCCCAGCACTGAGGCACCGGCCATCACACCCCTCTGCTCACCAGACCACACACAGCCCTCCACAGAGACCCAGTACCCTACCTACCGGGGACAGCGCACTGCCACAAGTGAGAGTCTCACCTAGACACTATGCGGCGGCTAACAACCATCCAGCGCCACCACAAGTGCAACGCCTGACACCTTCACCCATGACCCAATCAACCCGATGGGCCATTCCTCACACAGACCCCCAGGGACCCCAGGAACCCCCACCACCATCACCATGGCTACTGAACTACCATCAACCCACACCACACCCCCACAACTCAGAAGCAGCAACCATGAAGAACACGGTGTATAAGGCAGCACGGACCATAACCCCATTTGACCCCCAACAAGGACACGGCGACATCGAGGCCTATTTGATGGAAGTACGCCAGCAGGTTAATTACCTGGGACTTCTGAATGAGGACAGCAAGATAACCCTCATAACCCAGTCTCTGGCAAAAGGCCCCAAGGACTGGGCCTTCCATTACATCAGCGAACACCACCCCACATTTGACCAGTTTTGCCACGAACTATGCCGAAAATATCAAGCCCCCACCAGCGCTTTTGCAAAAATTAAAGCGCTCATGGAAAAAAAACAAGGCCGACAAGAAAGCCCAAGAGATTTCTTTGATGGACTCAACCAGGCTTACACAAGAAATCTGCCCCCACAGGATTACAACCCCAACCTTCTCAGAGAAGCCTTCCTGGACAACCTACACGATGACATTAAAGGCCTTGTTATGGCAATGGCTACAAAAACAACCTCCATGCCAGAGATAGTGAGCCACGCCCAACAGATATGGCTCGGCATGGGCAAAAAGAAGCAAGAACAGCGAAAGACGACGGAAGTCCTGGCAATTAATTCCGCACAACAGGGATTAAATCTAGAGGGAACATCACCCCACCGCCCCATGCCAACTCATCCACCACACAACCCTAGATCTCCCCAGCACCCTAAGAGAGACCGCTTCCACCACCCTAACCAAGGGAGAGGGCCGCCACGGTCGCCACGGTCACCACGGCCGCCACGGTCACCACGGCCGCCACGGTCGCCACGCCGCGACCAGTGGGACACCATATCCGACCAGCTGAGGCGGATATTGGACATCATGTCCTCACAAGAAGACACAAGAAACTCCCGAACACTCGACCCGGCCCCTCACCACAGACAACCTCCCCCCCACTGACGTCTTTCGGCCTCTACGACCACAACGGCACAAAACACCTACGACACAACTGAGGACATTGTAATCCCCCTTAAGCCGTCGAACCCAACGATCAGAATTTGCCCATTAACTCGTAGAGGCCCCGCACACAGACCTTACGCTATGCTGCAAATCGACCAAACCTTTAAGGTAGAGGCTTTGCTGGACACTGGCGCTGAAATTTCCCTCATGACTCACACGCTCTTTGAAGCCATGCAGAGGACCAGGGAACGAACAGGGCACACCCTACAGCTCAAGGAAAGCGAACTGAACTTCAGAGCGTATGGCAGCAACCAGCCACAAAAGCTCAAGGGAGTGATTGAACTACCCCTAACCTTTGAAGGACTATCCATAATCCACCCCCTTTACGTGGCATCACATGACCAACCTATACTTTTGATAGGGATGGATCTACTCAGCCGCCTAAAGCCCATTATGGACTGCGACAAGGACATTCTCTGGGGCCACAAACCAGAAGCGGACCACTACGTTCATGGGCCCACAAAAGCCATTTGTGCATGCACACTAGGCTGGGTGTTCCCAGACAGCCATGAAGCTGGCAGCAACCCCGATGCCCTGATCACCGCGTCCCCTATGCCTCCCGATGACAGGAATTGCCCCACCCTACAGGAGGCACAATACGTTTTTGGGCCAGAGACCGTGGCCCCAATCTCCACAGACATGCTGGTTGCTCAAAGACCCCAACCCCAGAGCCTAACGACTGATGCCCCCAAGCAATGACCCCCCATCACTCCAAACTGGATGGCCCGGACAAAGCAGGCAATGATCGGGCCGACACCTTGGCAAAAGAGGGAGTATCTACGGGTCAACCATGGGAGTTCTCGCAGCCTACAGACAACTCCTCCGTGACAATCGGCACCTCCGAACTCAGGAACACACAGCGGGAAGCCGACACCCCGCCGTTCCCGCAACCCCAGCTCAGGTGGACGTTGTGACCCGCAGCAGTGCCAAGGCGCCAGACCCTCACAATCCCTAAAAAACTCCAACGGGATTACCCTGATCACACCAGAGGCCCATAATGACCTGGTGCAAGCACAAGAGAAGGACCAGGCCTTAATTAAGAATTCTCCAAGACACTACCTCGGTGGCTGACAGCGGTGACCTCATAGATGACGCATACTTCCAGGCGCTCTGGAAACAGAAGGAATGGCTGTCCCTTCGAGACGGCCTACTAACCCCGCCAATGGAGAATCACCATGATGCAACACGCCCATGACGAGCCCTGCGGGGGACACCGAGGGGAACAGTCCACCATCAGCATGTTACGCCAAGTGGCATACTGGCCCAAGATGTGGACCAATGTGAAGGACTATGTGAACAGCTGCCTCACCTGCTGCAAGTTCCAACCCGTGTTGCCACGACACAGAGCCCCACTCCAGTCAACCCCAACCACACAGCCATGGTCACACATTCAGATTGACTGGATAGGCCCCATCACCCGATCCAGTAGGGGGAACCAATACGCTCTGACGGTAACAGACATGTTCACCAAATGGGTAGAGTGTCTCCCTGCACCACGGGACACCGCAGAGTCCACGACCGTCCTCCTCATGAATCACGTCTTCACTCGTTGGGGTCTGCCACAGAGTGTGAATTCGGATCGTGGTACGCATTTCACATCCACCATCGTGGAACAAGTCTGGAAGACGTTGGGAGTAAAAAGACAATTGCACGTAGCATACCGCCCCCAATCATCTGGGCAGGTAGAACGAGCCAACCAGACCGTCATCAACATGCAAAAAAAAATAAAATAAATATATACATTTTTTTATCTCAGCGCGAACCAGAGAGACTGGGACATCAAGTTGCCACTTATCCTTATGGCCATAAGAGCGACTCCCCCAAGAGTTAGTTTCCAGCCATACTAACAGAACCCCACCACTGGCTCAGATAGGAACACCCACACCTAATTATACGCGCACCTGCTCATGCACCAACACCAGCAAAACAACATCCACTATGAGAGAGAGATGGGAGGAGTGCACTCTGCGCCCCGAAGGCACCCCTGAACCCTGAGTCCCCCAGATATCTGCCATGTTGCATGACCTCGCGAATCAGCTCGCCGCTAATTCGTGAGGCCATAAAGAGGGAGTGTAGGACAATTATCATTCTGTTTGTCTCTCCCCAGTTCTCTTCCTGAGTAGGGAACTCTTTGTATATACAGAAAACCCTAAAAATGCCTCTGTGTCTGTGTAACATACCAGCGCTATCTTTCACTTCCCTTCTGGAGCTCCAGGCCCCGGGGATCAAAGCATTAGGTAACAATAGGAAGGGGGTTAGAACCCACCCGGCATGAGCCCAGAAGATTGCGCATCGCAGATCACGGGCGAGGTGTGAACCCCGCTATCAATATAGCCTCTGATCGCGCCAGCACGGCGCCTAAAGAATCAATCACTGCCCTTATATTTTGCGTAGGACACTACTGACGCCTAGCGTGCGTTCCCAGTATCTCTAGGAGAATCCATTCATACTCACGAATGGAGAAAAGTAGCCTCTCAGTAAATTTAATCAAAAATGCAGTTTCTGACGCCTAACGGAGCCAAATAAATAAATAAAGCCATGTCCAAGTCCTTATCGTATAGCACCGCGTCTCCGAGGTTGCCAGCCCACGCCGCTAATGAATTATCAACCATCTCCCCCTAAACGAAGCCGGAAGTTATCGTGTTTGGTATGGTTAGCTTCATAAGTTTATAACAGAAATCAAGAGACCAACTATATCCGTGTATTTCGGTAGAGTTGAGAGTTATCTAACTTAATCACATTCCTGTACTAATTTCTTAAAATTAGTGTGACCCGCCCGAGACGGGCACTGTGACAGGGATGCGAAGGCGGGTACTCCCAACAACCAATAGCAGCGTAGACCCTCCCCTAGCCAGTCAGGTATGTTAGGGGGGCGACCTCAGGGACTCGCTCTCTTCTTTTTTTTCCATCTACGATTTCACCTGGACTCCTGCGTCTTTTTGGTTAATTCCCGCGACCCACGCCTCCAACAGAAAGACTGAGCATCCGAGTTTTCCGTTTGGTTCAGAAACTGCATTATCCCGCGTTGGGCATCCACTGGGCCTGGGAGATCCTTCTTTTCCTCTTTATCTTTTCCTGGTTCGCGCTCGACTAGTAAGTAACCCCACCTTCCTCTCAATTACTCGCTACTAGTCGAGTCGTAGGCTACCACTGCCTTTCCTAATATACCGTTACTACATTGTGTGTACCGCATCCCTTTGTTTAGTGTATGTGTTGTTTTAACGGCGATATACTGTAAAATCAATATCGCTATATTCCCGTGTCTGTATTTTGTATATTGTGTTGAATGCTAGTAGTGTAACCCTGTTAGAGTCCCGGCGGATTCCCACATTCCCGTATTAAAATTCATTAATTAAATTAAATGTTTGGACCTGTTTCCTCTCTCACGCTGACGGAGTGATCCACTAACAAAGTCACATCGAGACATTTGAATTTATTAAGTGCCAGAGGCAAATTCCCTCACGGCATATCACGTGCTTAAGGTTGATAAAGGGTGACCTACAGTGACTTGGGTTCAGTATTCAGAGTGCTGAGCTGTTAACAGGGCAACTGAAGGGATCCCTGAACAATAGTCCATAACTATTGTGTGGTAATTTAGAATAAAGTAGTTAATTAAATTAATTATAATTTAAGGAATAAACTCACTCTGAATTACCTACCATCAATCTGACAGCACATTAAGAAATAAAATGGAATAGAATGTTGACCCAATATTCGCTTAGGCTGGAAAGGGTTAACCTCTTGGGTAGAGGGAGGGAAAGAGAGGAAGAGTTGAGTATCATCAGCATAGCTATGGTATGAGAAGCCATGTGAATCAATTACTGAACCAAGAGACTTAGTATACATAGAGAACAGCAGAGGACCCAGTACAGATCCCTGCGGGACTCCTGTAGACAGGGGATGGGGAGCAGAGACGGAACCCTTCCAGGAGACTTGGTAGGATCTATCAGTGAGATACGAAGAGAGGGCAGTCCCAGAAATTCCCATCTCAGCGAGTGTGAAGATCAGGAGTTTGTGGTTGACCGTGTCGAATGCCGCAGACAGGTCAAGGAGAATCAGAACAGAGGAGAGGGAGGAGGCTCTTGCAGTGGCGAGTGCCTCCGTCACGGCCAGGAGAGCAGTTTCAGTGGAATGGACTGATGCGGGTCAAGCAGGTTGTTCAGATGGCAAATTTGGTCAATTCTCATCTATTTAGGGGGTGCCCTGTTAAAGGCTTTATAACTCTAGGTGTGAGGCTGCATCACATAAACTTGGTAAATGGCTTAAATGAAACAAGACAGGTGTACTCTTTACAGTACAAACTTAGATTTGTTTATTTTCATAATTTAAGTCAAAATAAAGTGCCACAAATGCCAAGAAACTTTGGAAAAATGCAAAAAAAATAAAAAAGCTTTTCTTTAATTTTCAACAAAATACTGAGAGCTACATAGGTGAAAGAGGTAAATATATACATTTCCTGGATCATAAACTCCATGTCAACAAGTGTGCAAAATCTGAGGATATGCAGAACTACTAAAGGTCTATGATGCAAAATGTAGGCAGTGTACCCTGTTGTCCATTAGTGTCTCCAAATCTATCCAAATGGCTAAATTGTGCACTGCTCTAAAAAAAATTTATGATTCATTTAACCCTATGGACTTTGGCCCCCTAGTGATGGGATGTATCCGTCCCAATTTTTTATAGTGTTCATATTTCTCTTAAATTCTAAATTATAACGTTAATAAAACACAGAACTTTCGACGCAAAATTGTTAAAAACAGTCACAGCCTGCGAACACATTCGTTTATATGCTTATCAGCTCTCAGGTTACACTACAGAGCCATAAAGCAGCAGGGTGCTAATAGCCCAACCCACTTTTTTTATTTGTTTACAGCCTTCACCTCGCCGCAGTCACAGGCAATAAAATGCATATCAAAAAAACTCTTGGTACAGTTTCTACACGCTAAAAAATCAAGATCCGATTTAGGAACAATTGTATGTTACTGAAAAGTTGTATAAATGAACATGTGTTTTTTCCCCGTGCTCACTTCACTACGCATACAACCGATGTTCTTCCGGTTTTGTTTCAATATATTTTATTTTCTACAAGATCTCTTGATAAACATGTTTAATCAATTAAATTTTATACCTGGTTATGCAGTTATAACTGTTTTCTGAAGAATCTTGAACGTTTTTTCGTAATCCATTTATCCATTCTCCAGCAAAATCTCGATTTCCATGGTGCGTACCCATCGCATTTGCGTTTGTACTATGTTACTACCGTTGCGTAAAAACATTACTAGACTGCTTCAGGGTTGATCTAATGTAAACCACGTAGTTTATCTTCTACGGGGTTTCCTGCCCTTTTAAATGATGTAAAATATGTCATATTCTAGCGAATGGGAACGGCGCTGTATCCACGCATTACGACAGCCCATAGGGCAATCGGCTGTGCGCTCTAGACTGTCGACAGCATCAGATGACGCCTGTGGCCATTTTTACTGAGTTTATTCTAGAAGGGATGGACTGGATTGCTGTACAAGTACGTTTTTAGTATATCCAGATGATATTTAGCAATGTGTAGCTTTTTTGTGAGCTGAAAATACGTCACAGGCCAGTTTTTCTCTGTACGCATACGAGGTTTGCTGTATGGTGTAATGGCACTGGTCATGTCTTTGCTGCTTCAATGATTACGATTACGATTATTTTATACATTTATACGCGAACGTGGCAATCAACGGTGGAAAGAAGAGCGCTTATTCCACGGTTGCTCAGGTTTTGGAGGTGCTTCACTGCAGTGTCCCAGAGGTGAAGAAGTCTGTGCTCTGGCAGAGCAATGACTCTGTGGCATGGACCCGTGCCTGGACATGTAAGTGTTTAAAAAAATATATAATACAAATTATTATTATTGTTATTATCATTGTCGGGTAAGTGAGGACTAGGTAAAATGTGTATTTTCTGAATCCAGCGGTTCCAACAGTCAATACCCTTGTTAAAACGTTCGGCACTCTGAATACTGAACACAAGCGATATTGCGTGCTAGAACCCCTCACTTAACCTACATTCAAAATAAGTTTTACGTGATTTAATTTAATTATTATTATTAAAAATTACAATCATCAATTAAATCGCCAAATTCGTTAATAGGTAAGTCGAACAGTAACCTGGTGGATCAACTAACAAGCCAAAACAAAGTCTAAATCAGGTCTTGAGATTAAGTAATTTTATTAAATGAAAACATTCAATTAGAATAATGACTGGGAATCATACATTCACGAAGGATTGTAGGCTGACTACTTATAATTCACAAAAGTGAAGACATTAAACCAGACATTAATTAGGAAATATACCAGGAAAGAGAGAGATAAGCCAAAAATTGTCAAATTATTTACCCTCCAGCGGAACAGGAACAAAAGGAAACGCACGAGGAACCAAAAAGAATGACTTCTTCACACAAACTCCACAATTGACTAACTTCTTTTTCTGCGGTACACTCATAAAATACCTCCACAGGAAGACCATCCCTGTCCTGATTGGGTTAAGGTGTGGGGGAGGGGGGGGAGAGGGGTCATTTATGACAGACTGGCTTATCTTTGATGGGGGGTTGAGAATGAGAGAGAGAGACAGAGATAGAGAGAAGGGGGGAAATATTAGATATCCTACATCCCTCTCTTGTAAGAATAGGTGCATGCACCTGCTAAAAACCTATTCTTACATCACCAAATAGGAATCACATTACACATTTGGACATTGAAGATGCAGTTACCTGCTAACAACAAAAACAACTGTCCAAATGGTTCACCAACCATTTTTAAAACATTTAGTCCATGCCCAGTTTAATAGTCCCTTTGTGATCTAGAGTCATATCTCTATTAGACACTCTTTTGTGTCGCTGCTGTTATGACACCCTGGTTCAGTCTCTTCCTTCTCCAGTGTCCGGGTATCTAGACTGGCAAGGGACCAGAAGTTCCCTGGACTTGGGTAACATGCAGTGCTTTTTCCATTAGTGTTGCAATTGCGTGAGTGAAATGCAACCTACTCCACAGTGTCTCTACCAGTTGTGCACGGCGTGCGGGGGCTCTGTCTCCTGTGACAGGAAGCTGGACGATCCACAGGTGGCAAAGTGCAGTCAGGGCCTCTCTTCTGACGGGCGGGGAAGCTCCTCTTTCCCTGTCGGAATCCATTTTGGCTCCTTTAGCCTGGATCCAATTGGGTGGACTGCTGACGGCAGTTGCTTAGGCTAGCTTCCCGCGGCAGGGTGTGGGACCGGTTGCACTTGTTTGCACTTGTGTCTGTGGGTGTCCTTTAGGGAATGGCAGGAGAAGACTGTGGGAGTTGAGGGCTTAGGCATTAACACTCATAGCGAAGACCGGAACAATTAATGATAGCACTGCATGTTATGACCACTGTCAGTCCATGCCGGGGAACCTTACGGACAGGGTTTACCTTCCACGGGATTGCCAGTCTAAATAATCACATGAATAGGGCTGACTTGTCCAGAAGTGTCTATGAACAGTATTTGGCGGGGCACCTACACTCTATAAAAGGGACTTAAACACAACATGGGCATGGTATTAGGTTAAAAGGTGGTGGTAGGGATGGATGGGGGGGGCAGAGAGAGGCCGAGAGAGAGAGGCCGAGAGAGAGAGACAGAGAGAGGGAGAGAGAGAGAGAAAGAGCAAAAGACATTAGGCAACATCCCGTCATTCCCTCTCTTGGAACGATAGGTGCATGCAGCTGCTAAGAGCCTATCGTTCCATCATCATAACAACCACACATTTGGACATTATATCATTGTACAATGATAGCTGCATGAAAACAAGTGTCCTAATGGTTCACTAACCATCTTTAAAACAATTAGTCCATGTCCAGTTTACTAGTCCCATTGTGATGATCCGGTGTGGTGCAGACATTTTTTTTTTTTTTTCCACTGCTGTCATGGCACCTTGGTTCAGTCAATTCCTTCTCCAGTGTCAGGGTATCTGGACTGGCAAGGGAAGAGGCTCCCTGGACTTCCTTGGATAACATGCAGTGCTTATTCCCCTTAATGTTGTAACTGTGTGAGTGAAAGGCGGCCTAATTTGACAGTGTCTCTACCAATTCTGCACAGCGTGCGGGGGGCTCTGTCTCCTGTGACAGGCAGCTGGACGATCCACAGGCGGAAAAGTGCGGTCAAGACCTCTCTACTGACGGGCGGGGAAGCACCTCTTTCCCTGTCGGAATCCGTTTTGGCTCCTTGAGCTCGGGTCCAGTTGGGGGGACTGCTGACGGCAGTCGCTTAGGTTAGCTTCCCGCGGCAGGGTATGGGTCCGGATGCACTTGTGCCTCTGGGGGTCCTTCGGGGAGTGGCAGGAGAAGACTGTGGGACTTGAGGGTTTAGGCCTTATCACTCACAGCAACATGTGAAGAGGAGAACACTGCATGTTATAAGCACTTAGTCCATTCAGGGGAACCTTACGGACAGGATTTACTATCCACAAGATTGCCAGTCCAAATAATCACCTGAATAGGGCAGACTTGTCCACAAGTGCCCAGGAACAGCATTGGAGGGGGCACCTACACTTTAGAAAAGGGACTTAAAAACATGGGCATTGTCTTATGTTAAAAGGTGGTGGTAGGGATGTGGGGGGGGTGGTGAGGGGGGGGGGGGGCAGGGGCAGGCAGAGTGCCAGTTTTACCTCCTAGAACCCCAGTGTGGTTACTGGCAGTCCTTTGGCTGCGGAGGGCCACAGCGTTCAGCAAACCGGGATGACAGGAGGCATCCTGTCATCTTGCTTCTTCCGCACGTGGATGCCCCTTAACCACGCCCGTCTCATCTCTGTCCAGGGGTCTATGCCAGTTTTGGCTTTGGTTCCCTCTCTGGGCAGCTGGGCTGATCGTTGCTCGTAGGCATGCAGTCCATCACTGCTCTCCGAACACTTCTGATGTTGGAAAAGGGCTCTTGCACTCTCCCTGGATGACGTGTGTGTGCGAAGTTTGCAGGTGTGGCTCGGGGGTGGAGAGACGAGGGTGGGGGAAACTGTTGTGCTAAATTGGCTGCTTTCATCTTGCTTTGGATTGCAAGACAACACTCTGGCGGAGACTTTGAGGGCCAGAGGAGTCGTAAAACGGCCGGGGGTTGGCTTCCTGCTCCGTTTCTCTCGGGGTCTCTTTACAGCTCTGATAGGGGAGCGAGACTTTCGCAGAAGTCCCCCTATCTCCTCCATCACAGGAACTGTGGAAGTGGGAGAGTCCACAGAGCACACCCCTTCTGTCTGTGCAGCAGACAGAGGTTCCCCGGATTCAGCAGGAGGGGAAGCAGCAGGAGGGGAAGAAAAGTCCACAAGGGGTGGGGTGGGGTCCTCGGCCTGGGTGGACTTTTCTGTGGGGGCTGACTCCACCTGTTGGGGTGCGTAGACCTCTCCACCTGGCAGGGCTGATGGGCCTGTAGAAGCCGGTTCCGCGTCCTGCGGTTCGACGGTCTCCTCACCAGGCTGGGCTGCTGTGTCTGCAGTAGTAGGTTCTGCCTCCAGGGGTTTGACGGTCTCCTCACCAGGCTGGGCTGCTGTGTTTGCAGTAGCAGGTTCTGCCTCCAGGGGTTTGACAGTCTCCTCACCAGGCTGGGCTGCTGTGTCTGCAGTAGCAGGTTCTGCCTCCAGGGGTTTGACGGTCTCCTCACCAGGCTGGGCTGCTGTGTCTGCAGTAGCAGGTTCTGCCTCCAGGGGTTTGACGGTCTCCTCACCAGGCTGGGCTGCTGTGTCTGCAGTAGCAGGTTCTGCCTCCAGGGGTTTGACGGTCTCCTCACCAGGCTGGGCTGCTGTGTCTGCAGTAGCAGGTTCTGCCTCCAGGGGTTCGACGGTCTCCTCACCTGGCTCAGCTGAGAGGACTGCAGCAGCGGATTCCACGTCCTGTGGGGTCACATCCTCTGTGGTGGCTGGTGTGATACAAGACACAGAGCTGTTTCCCCCAAATTCCTCCAGGGAAGGGGGGCTCACCAGGGGGGCTACATTGTCTGTGGAGGTGACAAAATCCACAGAATTGTCCAAGCCTGAAGGGGGTGGGGATGAGTCAATGGAGAGTGCTGTATTGTCCTCGGTGGGGGGTGGTGCCTGGGTTATGGCTGGAATGGCGCCATGCACTGCTCCTTCCAGCGCATGCTGGACTGCCACAGAAGAAACTGGTTTGGCAGTAACTCCTGACTTAGAGTGGTGCTTTTCCCAAGCCAGTTTCCACATCTGGTTTACCTCCTCCCATGCCTGCTTTGACCGCCAGAGGTAGAGAAAATGTTGTCTTTTCTCTAGGTACGACCTTATCCCTTGGACAATCTTGCGCTTGGTTTCATCACTATCTGGAGAAATCAGATAGTCCAAATACTCAGTCTGCAGGTTGTAAAGGGCCTCCTCCTTCAGCTGGTCCATTGCCTTGAGCTGTTCTGCAAATTTTGGGCACTGGGCTATCAAATATTGCCGTTCTGATAACATGAGATACCACTGCTGATCCAGCCTTGACTGGCCAGGGAATGCTGGTAGGTTAGCAGTGGAGGGTAAATGAGGCATCTCTCTCTTTGTCTGGTATGCCATAATAATATTTTTAAAAAAATTTTTTTTAAATTAAATAAAATCAATAAATCTAAGACCAGTCGATTAGAAAAGATTTGAACTTGTCTCAGAGTTTACCGCAGTTTACTCAATAGCAAAATTTAGTATGCTATAGGACAACCTATCTCGGTGGAACCTCCAATTATGTCGGGTAAGTGAGGACTAGGTAAAATGTGTATTTTCTGAATCCAGCGGTTCCAACAGTCAATACCCTTGTTAAAACGTTCGGCACTCTGAATACTGAACACAAGCGATATTGCGTGCTAGAACCCCTCACTTAACCTACATTCAAAATAAGTTTTACGTGATTTAATTTAATTATTATTATTAAAAATTACAATCATCAATTAAATCGCCAAATTCGTTAATAGGTAAGTCGAACAGTAACCTGGTGGATCAACTAACAAGCCAAAACAAAGTCTAAATCAGGTCTTGAGATTAAGTAATTTTATTAAATGAAAACATTCAATTAGAATAATGACTGGGAATCATACATTCACGAAGGATTGTAGGCTGACTACTTATAATTCACAAAAGTGAAGACATTAAACCAGACATTAATTAGGAAATATACCAGGAAAGAGAGAGATAAGCCAAAAAATTGTCAAATTATTTACCCTCCAGCGGAACAGGAACAAAAGGAAACGCACGAGGAACCAAAAAGAATGACTTCTTCACACAAACTCCACAATTGACTAACTTCTTTTTCTGCGGTACACTCATAAAATACCGCCACAGGAAGACCATCCCTGTCCTGATTGGGTTAAGGTGTGGGGGGAGGGGGGGGAGAGGGGTCATTTATGACAGACTGGCTTATCTTTGATGGGGGGTTGAGAATGAGAGAGAGAGACAGAGATAGAGAGAAGGGGGGAAATATTAGATATCCTACATCATCATCATCATAATCATCAACAGTATGTAGCGCTATTATCTAGAGTATTTTTAGTTTAGTTTTAGTTTGATAAATGGATTCTCGCAGGAGTTCGCTAGTTAGCTTCTATGTTGTCACAGGCTGGTAAGGAGCTCCTGCTAAAGGGGTTTGTGTAGTTAAGTTTCTTTGTGTAGCAACCAACACAAGACATTACAGTATTATAATAATGTAATTTAGTTCTTGCAAGCTGACAAACTAATTCATAAATCCTAGTTAGCTACGATTGCTAATTATGTGTGGATGTAAGATTTTTAAATGTATATACGTATATATATATGTATATTTATATAATATATGTGTGTGTGTGTGTGTGTGTGTGTATATATATATATTTTCTTTTTTATAAAATAAAAATTTTTTCCCACTTAATTGTAATACTTGGCATATGTCTTTTTGAGATAATTTGTGTTCTCATTTTTTAGTGATTCTACTTAGTAATGTACTTGAATCTGTCTTTTTCTGGGAGGACAGTGAAGACACCCCTCCCCCACCTGACACCTCTGTCGTAGGAGGTGGTAACAGACAGGTTTGCCAAATAAAGTGATGTATAATTCATTACGTTTGCTGTAAAAAGTCAAGTTGAAGGCTTGTTATAGATAAACCTGTTATGCTGCTGGCTTATGGGGCTCTGGTAAATCAAATTTTGAAGTACAGTGCCATTTTAAATGTAAAGCAGATTGGTTGGATAACATTAGGGTAAGTAATCCTTTTCGGAGAGGTATTTTGGCACTTTTGTAAGAGAATACCCTCATACACATAAACACAAAACATGTGTAGGTTAATTTTCTTCACATTCTGTATTACAAAAAATGTTTTAAAAGAAAAATAAAGTTTTCTGATGATTGACATGCCTAGACAGAAAGATATGCACATGTTTTATATTTGGTGAGGTTTGGAAAGGTTTTGGGACACCTGGGCCCCGTTTTGGTAAAAATACCAATGCATAAGGAAAGCCTGTAGGTATCTTTACCAAATTGTATACCCAAGTGGACAACATATTAGTGCACTATTATAAACAATTCTGGCTTGCTCCAGTACTTTGAAGTTCAGATATTCAGTGATAAACTATAAAAACACATGGCGTTTTGTACTTTTTTTTTGTATTCTTATGTGTATTTTGTATAAACTGTATGTGACCACTTTGACATACATTTATTCTGTTCCAAATTTCTGAATGGTACAAGCCTCTTCTTTCATTGAAGCTTTCAACCATGGATGTGCAGTGAATAGTTTTTGAGATATTGGCACTTAATTGACACTAGTAAAAACTAGGCAAAAATTGGGCCAAATGGGCCAAAGTAACTACACATCAACAGTTTTGGCTCATTTTCAAGTGGGGATTACTATATTTTCATCAGTATAGGGGGGTAGATATCTATGGGTCCAAAATCCCTATGCAAAACATGTAATAACATGAATAAAATTTGTTTTGTCCATTACAAAGCATATACATGTGCATATACATTAAGACAAAAACATTGATATCACAGTGTTACATACACCTAAATGTGTAGCGTAGCCTAATCATTCACTCTTGTACCTCAATAAGACATCACTTTTCCCTGTACTCTACAGTATGTATACTTTTGCCCCAGGATTGCATTTTTCTGTAGTTTTTAAAAAAACTTTTATGTTTCTATTCATAATGACTCTAAGAAAAGTTTTTACATTAACCTACCACATATCAGCGCACAGCGCCTCTCCGGGAACCGTCACCTTATCGTGGTGGAGAGGTTTGTGCGTCCCTATGAACCTGGGAGCTGTGTTGTCTGGAACCTTGTGTTCCTGGTAGGGACTCCCATGGCAAATTGGTCTCAGGCGAGGGGCCAGACTAAGAATGGTTCAAGAAAACCCCCATGGAACATCAGAACAGAAGCTTAGTGACCCTGCCCAGAGGAAGCCCGGGGCCCCCTTCTGGAGCCAGGCCCAGAAGGAGGACCCGTCAGCGAGCGCCTGGTGGCCGGCCAGGCCACGGAGCCCGGCCGGGCACAGCCCGAAGAAGCAACATGGCCACCATCACCACATCAACTTCTTCATCCCGTGGGCCCACCACCTACGGGAAGAACCATTGGGTCGGGTGCGCTGCCAGACAGGTGGCAGTGAAGGTAGAGGGTCTCGACGGACCAGACCCGGGCGGCAGAGGCTGGCTTTGGGGATGCGGAACGTCACCTCTCTGGGGGGGAAGGAGCCGGAGCTTGTGCGGGAGGTGGAGCATTACCAGTTGGATCTGGTGGGGCTTACCTCTACGCACAGCCTTGGCTCTGGAACCTTACTCCTGGATAGGGGTTGGACTCTATTCTTCTCCGGAGTTGCCAAAGGTGTGAAGCGCCGGACAGGTGTGGGGATGCTCACAAGTCCCTGGCTGAGTGCCGATACGTTGGAGTTCACCCCGGTGGGCGAGAGGGTCGCCACCCTACGCCTAAGGGTTATGGGGGGGAAAACTCTGTGCTTATGCACCAAACAGCAGTTCAGAGTATTCGGCCTTCTTGGAGACCCTGAATGGAGTCCTGCATAGGGCTCCTGTAGGGGACTCCGTACTCCTGCTGGGAGACTTCAACGCGCACGTGGGCAACGATGGAGACACTTGGAGGGGCATAATTGGAAGGAACGGCGTCCCTGATCTGAACCAAGCAGTGGTTTGTTATTGGACTTCTGTGCTAGTCATGGATTGGCCATAACAAACACCCTGTTCGAACATAAGGTTGCTCATAAGTGTACATGGTACCAGAGCACCCTAGAAGGTCGATGATCGATTTTGTTATCGTATCATCGGACCTGAGGCCGTATGTATTGGACACTTGGGTGAAGAGAGGGGCAGAGCTGTCTACTGATCACCATCTGGTGGTGAGTTGGGTCGAGTGGCCGGGGAAGCCTCTGGACAGACCTGGTAAGCCCAAACGTGTAGTGCGGGTGAACTGGGAACGTCTGGAGGAGGCCCAGGTCTGGGAGACTTTCAACTCACACCTCCGACAGAGCTTTTCTGGCATCCCTATGGAGGCTGGGGACATTGAACCAGAGTGGACGATCTTCAAAGCTTCCATTGCTGAAGCTGCGGCTGGGAGCTGTGGTTTCAAGGTCTTAGTTGCCTCAAGGGGCGGTAACCCTCGAACATCCTGGTGGACACCGGTGGTCAGGGAAGCCATCTGACTGAAGAAGGAGGCCTTCCGGGATATGTTATCCCGGGGGACTCCGGAGGCAGTTGCAAGGTACCGACAGGCTCGAAGGACAGCAGCCTCAGCCGTGGCAGAGGTAAAGCAGCCGGTGTGGGCGGAGTTCGGAGAAGGACTTTCGTCGGCACCAAAGCGGTTCTGGAAAACCATCCGACACCTCAGGAGGGGGAAACGGGGAACCATCCAAGCTGTATATAGTAAGGATGGGATGCTGTTGACCTCAAATGATGAGGTGATAGGGCGGTGGAAGGAACACTTTGAGGAACTCATGAACCCGACTAACCCACCCTCTATAGTAGAAGCAGAGACGGAGGATGATGGGGGATCATCATCGATCTCCCTGGAGGAAGTCACTGTGGTAATCAAATAACTCCACAGTGGCAAAGCCCCGGGGGTTGATGAGATCCACCCAGAAATGCTGAAGGCTCTGGGTGTTGAGGGGCTGTCATGGATGACACGTCTCATAAACATTGCGTGAAAGTCGGGGGGCAGTGTCTAGGGAATGGCAGACCGGGGTGGTGGTTCCCCTGTTCAAAAAGGGGGACCAGATGGTGTGTGCAAACTACAGAGGCATCACATTACTCAGCCTCCCCGGGAAAGTATACTCTAAGGTACTGGAAAGGAGGGTCCGGCCGATAGTCGAACCTCAGATTGAAGAGGAACATTGCGGATTCCGTCCTGGTCGTGGAACAACGGACCAGCTTTTTACTCTCGCAAGGATCCTAGAGGGGGCCTGGGAGTATGCCTATCCGGTCGGTCTACATGTGCTTTGTGGATTTGGAGGCTTATGACCGGGTTCCCCGGGAGATATTGTGGGAGGTGCTGCGGGAGTACGGGGTGAGGGGGTCACTACTCAGGGCCATCCAATCTCTGTACGCCCAAAGCGAGAGCTGTGTCCGGGTTACCGGCGGTAAATCGAACTCATTCCCAGTGGGGGTTGGCCTCCGCCAGGGCTGTGCCTTGTCACCTATCCTGTTTGTGATATTCATGGACAGGATTTCAAGGCGTAGTCATGGAGGAGAGGGGTTGCAGTTTGGTGGGCTGAGGATTGCATCGCTGCTTTTTGCAGATGATGTGGTCCTGATGGCACCATCGGTCTGCGACCTGCAGCACTCACTGGATCGGTTTGCAGCCGAGTGTGAAGCAGCTGGGATGAGGATCAGCACCTCTAAATCTGAGGCCATGGTTCTCAGCAGGAAACCGATGGTTTGTCTACTCCGAGTAGGGAATGAGTCTTTACCCCAAGTGAAGGAGTTCAAGTATCTCTGGGTCTTGTTCTCGAGTGAGGGGACGACGGAGCGTGAGATGGGCCGGAGAATCGGTGCAGCGGGACCGGTATTGCGCTCGCTTTACCGCACCGTTGTGATGAAGAGAGAGCTGAGCCAGAAGGCAAAGCTCTCGATCTACCGGTCAATCTTCGTTCCTACTCTCACCTATGGTCATGAAGGGTGGATCATGACCGAAATAACAAGATAGCGGATACAAGCGGCCGAAATGGGTTTTCTCCGGAGTGTGGCTGGCATCTCCCTTAGGGATAAGGTGAGAAGCTCAGTCATCCGTGAGGGACTCGGAGTAGAGCCGCTCCTCCTCTGCATAGAAAGGAGCCAGTTGAGGTGGTTCGGGCATCTTGTAAGGATGCCATCTTACTAGGGAGGTGTTCCAGGCACGTCCAGCTGGGAGGAGGCCACGGGGCAGACTAAGGACCAGGTGGAGGGACTATATCTCCACGCTGGCCTGGGAACACCTTGGGATCCCCCAGTCAGAGCTGGTCAATGTGGCCAGGGAAAGGGAAGTTCGGGGCCCCCTGCTGGAACTGCTACCTCCACGACCCGACTTTGGATAAGTGGTTGAAGATGGATGGATGGATATCAGCGCACAGTAAATTGGAATGAGCATTTGCCATGCCATAAGTGACAAGTATATACGCCATAGCCTATATTATGTACGATAACATGAAAATAAAATAGTATTCCACCATCTGAAAAATGCTGCCAAATGTTTTATCCTCAATGAAAATCAGTAGCCTACATCAAAAATAAAATTAACGATTGTACAACAGTATGTGAAATGCACTCAAAATGAGAAAATAACAATAGGCCTATCAAACATATTGGAAAGAGATTGCTCGAGTGGAAAAACAAACGTACATGTAGCCAGCGAGACCAACAGCATTTTAGACTCAAAAATACTTACATATCGTCAAAGGGAAACTCCCCTGCCTAATGCGTTATTTATAGAGCTTGCGTAATACGAGACCGTTAAAACGAAAACTTCTGTTACGCTGGGCTGTAGTGAATTGTTCAAAGCACCCCAGAAGACATTTCATATACCGTTGCTAAGGTTATAATGTACTCTATTGGATATAAGAGCTGACAATTAAACCAGAATGAACTGTAATGAATGAGACAGGCTTGCAGGGCATGGGGGGTATTACGAGTCGATGTTTCACATAGTGTAATAGCGGTATAAAGTGTACATTTCTCAAACCGATTGTACCAGACAATAAATGACCACTGAATTTTGAAAGGAACATCTCGATGTGTAAAACCAATGGTAGGATTACATATTTATTTCATATTTAGTAGCATATATTGCTAATAGAATACATGGTAGAATGAGAGAATACTTTCAGATGTTTATTTTGCATTTGAGTGAGCAGGGCTTTTCACGGCTTTTCTGGCATACATTCAGGCTATTGTTGGGTTTATCTTGTTGCTATGACGGAATTCTAATTTTATATGATGAATAAATATATTTATGAACTCAAACATAGACGCTATTGTCCACTATGTCACGCATGGGTAGGTATAGACTGGGTGGGGGGGTGCTTGTTAAATGGACTTGCTACGGGAAAATAGTGACACTTAGAAAGTCTGTATTGCGTCACGAATCGTCTACCAATAAAGTTAAAACACAGAGTTTGTGATTTCCACTAATAGTTTGGCTGCAGGAGCGACGAATGTCAAAGTTGAGCAAAATGATGGCGCAGGCGCCATTATCACTATGCATCTACGCAAAGGAGTTAACTTAACCAATATTTATGGAGTCTGCTGACTATATTCATGAAGTCGACATTGTTATAAAACCTTGAAAATCACTCTTTGGAAGCTTGAAAAAAGCTCCTGTGGCAGATTGTCAAATAAATGCTGGTAAAAAACAAGTGAAACTGAAAAGAAATCGCTTTACATAACAAAAATGCTACACAAACAACCCTCATCAATTTTTTTGGAATAATTCAATTATCCTGTAAATTTATGCTTCATAACAACAAGATTTGGCTTACTTCTGGGTAGAAAAATTTACATATTGACAAATATTTTAGAAAAATGTTTAAAAAGAAGTAAAATAAAAATAAATTAAAAAATACTTTTTTTTTTTTACAACAAATTTCTGTAGCTGCCGAAAACTATCAGAACCAAAACTAAAAAATTATACATAGCCAGCTGAAACACTAGCCATTACCATTCCAAATCCTTTCTAATGGACTATTGATGGTAATTTATCCAAAGCCAAATGGTAAAGCCTCAAATTGGGTAAGTCACATAGGGGTAGGGTTAGGTTCTTTTCACAGTAACAAATGCCTTTTTATTGCAAAAGTTAAGAAATTTAACAGTATAAACAGAGCACCCCCTAAATAGGCGAGAATTTACCAAATTTGACATCTGCACAAAGGGGTTAATAGGATTATTAAAAGCTTCCAAACAAAAATTGCAATATTTATTTATACAATGACAACATCCGGTTTGGCTGGAGAATGCGTTTTATATGCACACGTTCGAAAAATTCAACGCATGCACACCTGCAAAGCACGCCAACGCATTGGCATCGCTAATGAAATGCAAGGTTGCAGTGGCTACTGATCCTTCCATTTGAAAACAACGTTGCACGTTGTATAGGTGTGATCTTGACCTGAGAGGGGGCCAGTAAAAAGTATTGCAATGTGTAGCTACATTCTTCAGCACTCAGAGAAGAGTATTATTCTAAAGGTAAGTAAATAACATTTCTTAAACAGGAGCCATTGACATTTTTAAATAAACATAAACTTCTGTTCAATTAACTTATCTTCCTTTTCTTTCTTCCTTTTAGTTTCTCCTCATTTTAATGACAGATATTAAAGTGTTCATCTATACAGCCTTTTAACTTTCAGACTGCCTCCTGAAGCAGGCATAGCTTTGTGATAGGCCTCTCCAGGGGACTGGACTTAGTCTGTATGCTCACACTATGTACGGCACCCTATGGAATCTGGCATAGTCCTGATGATCCTTCCCATCATCCAAGAGTTCCACTATCAGGACAATGTCTCCGATCTTGAAATTCCTCTTTGTTTTGGACCATTGTCGGAACGGATGGTTGACACCTCTACTACTTACTACTTCTGCACTTCATTATGAGTAGTTCGGCTGTGTTCAGTTTGGCGTTGTGAAACTCAGCCAGTTTCTGGAGTACCAATCCTGTGGCTTAGTATATTTTAGCCAAAGCGGTTTTGTACTTTTTTGCACAGTTATATGCAAAACCGTCGTCAATTGGGTGTATTTCTTTGACTGATAGCACCATAGGCCTATCCGAAGTGGGAAAAACGCACATCGACCCGCCTCCACTGTGAGTGTTATTTGTTTTCCATTGGGTTTTTGAACTGTCTGTCAAATATTCCAGACAATAGTGAAGACTCTTATCTTTCAGACAAGCCCTCATTCAACACAAAGCCCTCACATCTCAAGTAAATCCAGCTGCGCGTAAGAGGAGGAGGTGTACAAGTGTAATGTTCCTAAAAAGATGGCGCAGAGTGTTTTTAGCTTGTAGCAGCTAGCTACATCCCATTTAGCAAAGTATGATTCATTAGTTAACGGCGGCTGTTCATCTTTTTACTTTACAGTGTCTTTCATACAGTTTTTGGTTAGTTATGTCTAGGTTATTCAGGCGTTTCTCTGTGCAGCAGGTCCTAGCCCGAAGATGTTTTTGCGATGTTGTCTCAGTGACGCTGAGTGGTAAGGCAACATATTTTTTTGCCGGTATACCCGTGCAAATTCACTGTTATGTATGAAACGAATCCCTCTGAATTAAATGAATATAGCTAACATTACTATATTGTAACAATGGCAAGCTAGCCAGCAAAATTACACATAGCAGCTGGCTATCTATTTGTGTCTGAGACTAGCTGTTCCGAGTTTCTTTTGAATGAAATGGCGTCTGAAGTGTTTTAGAAGTTATTATTCCACATTAGTAAATTGTTCTGTATGCAGTACAGCAGGCTGTGCAGGTTAACGAATAAGCAATTTATGCATGACGTAACATGAGGGAGAGATAACATGAGGATGAGTTTGTTGTTGATTATTATGCAGGGTTTTATTTTATCTAGGAAACTGGTGGACATTTGATCTCGTTTGCATAAGGTCCGTTTACCTGGACTCATTTCTGGCTAATGGGGCTCTGGTGGAATGCAAGATTCACTGTGCTGCTACATGGGTTTGGAGAGCTTTTTGGGGACCACGGGTAGGCTAGTTAGTTGTGTAATATGAAACACACCAAAAACACATCTAAAAATTAACTTTTATTGGCAGTTATCAAATTTTATTGTAAAACTTAAAAAAAGGAATCATATTGAGACTTTTCTGGAACCTTACCATTTTGCACAATTTGTGCCAACTTTGGAAACCGAAATGGTTCACCTGAAGAAAAGCTCTGTAGAATTTGAATGGTTTGAGATATTGACACCATATTTTTAGCAGAGATAGGCAGCATATTGAGAAATCACAAAGAGGAGTTATTTCCTCCATAGCTCTTGTAGCTCATCAGGTAAAAAATCTGAAATTTGAATGTCGGTACCCGTTTTTTTGTTTTTTCACAATTTCTGTACATAAATTGTAGTAATTAAGTAGCAAAAAGTGTATGTATATGAATTACGACTGCTTAGTCATAATAATGCAGTTCTCTGTTTTAATAAAAGCTATGAACCATATGTGTAGCCTTTACAGTTTTTGAGATAAACAGCTTTGTTGGTCACTAGTAAAAACAGGCGAGAATTGGTATATTTTGCCCTTGGTATTAAGAGGTTAACCTTAGAGCGTATTGGCAAAGGTATTTTGGTCAGTTTTTCGTTTTTCTGTGTGACGTTGTGCGGTGCTTGTTAATAGAATAGAATAGAATAACTTTTATTTTCCCGCAAGGGAACTTCAGTTGTAGCCCCAGCAACAACAAAAAAGACAAACAGTGTGGGGCAGACCCACAACACACAAACATATCAAACAAAGACATTCAATATCCATCCATCCATCCATTATCAAACCCGCTTATTCCTGGTCAGGGTCACGGGGGGGTGCTGGAGCCTATCTCAGCATGCATTGGGCGAGAGGCAGGAATACACCCTGGACAGGCCGCCAATCCATCGCAGGGCACACACACCATTCACTCACACACTCATACCTATGGGCAATTTAGAGTCTCCAATTAGCCTAACCTGCATGTCTTTGGACTGTGGGAGGAAACCGGAGTACCCGGAGGAAATCCATGCGGACACGGGGAGAACATGCAAACTCCACACAGAAAGGCCCTCGGCCGGGATTCGAACTCGGTACCTTCTTGCTGTGAGGCGACAGTGCTAACCACTGCACCACTGTTCAGTGGTTAGCCCCAGCAACAACAAAAAAGACATAAACAGTGTGGGGCAGACCCACAACACACAAACATATCAAACAAAGACATTCAATATCATCATTGCAATAATCAAACTAATTAAGTGAATTAAAGTGTAATAGCCTACAGCCAAACGTCATGATTAAAAATAGCCCCCGCTGTCCCTAGATGTCCAGTGTTATCAAGCAGTCCAACACAAACTCCGCCTCCACGACTCCATACACGCAGTGTTGTGGACTCTGTACACTGTCAAAAACAGAGCACCCAACTGCATCAGCCTTCCCAGTCGTCGACTCACTCCTGCCCCGCATTATCTTCTCCTTTCTTTTCTCTGGTGGCCTTTTGAAGATTGCCTGCAGTCCTAGATCAGTCCAGAGTCCTGACATGGGACGATGCCTTATATCTTGATTCAGCACCGGTCGGTCATGGTAGAGGGCTGAATCAGGATATAAGAGCAATAATGTTGGACAGCAGGAAGGGGGGGGGGGGTGGATGTACCTGTGCCTGGCCTGCCAGATTGAAAATTGACAACCCCCATTTTCTTCGATCAGGCTGTTTTGTTTTATTCTCTGATCGCTATACTGCCATGCTTAAAGAGAAACTATACTAAACCAACTAAAATCGAAAACGAACGGATGCGGAGCTCTTTGCCGCCGGAGCGACGGCTTGGGTTAGCCCGGGGAACTGGTGAAGCGACCTGGAGGACGTAAGTCCCAGTTTTCCTCCCAATTTCACCATTCCAGGCCAGCCGCCTCCTTTTTGGAAGCGACTTTCTACCACTAGACAAACATGACAATTGGGGGCTCCGTCCGGGAGATGAGTTGAGATGAGATGAGTATCAAGCTGTTTGGTTAGTAGATAGCCAAACAGGTAGGGTCCTTTTTGTGTAAGCTAGTTCTGTAAGCCACGTTTGCTAGGTGGGTAGTGTGTCTTCCTAGATAACTAACAAGTTATTTAATTTAACTGTTAGATTAGGCTTACAATTTCATGCAAGTAACAACGTTAGGAGTTAGGTTTGTTTGGGAGCATATTGTTGGCAGTTATCACCTAGGTTAAATTTATTTGACTTGGTAGTTAACCCAATTTGTGTTGATAGTCATTAATGCAGGGTTGATATATTGAATAGCTGGTTGATTGTTTGGGGTATTGAACACGTTTAATTTGGCTGCAGGTTGACGGAGCAGCATTAGCCAACCTCTTTGGGGAGGTAGTTGAGCCTTAAGGCTATGTGAGGGAGTTTATTTTGTTTTGTAATTTTGTAGGGAGGTGTTGAGGTGAGGTTGGCTCAGTTTGAGGTGGAACGAACTAGGGCTGCAAAGGGGATTGCCACCTTGGATCCTCGTTTCGACGTGCGCTCTGCTATATCTCTCAAGTTTACTGAGGAGGACATTGATACATTTTTTGACGCTTTTGAGGTTGTCGCTCATGAATGTGACTGGTCTGATTATTGGCCATTATTGATGCAGAGTGTTTTAAAGAGAAAAGGCGCAGGTTGACTGCAACGGCAGTCTTGACTGCATATGGTGGTGTCCCCGAAGCCTACCTCAGTGGTTTAGGACTGTGAAACGGAGAGACGGTGAGTCTTATTTGGATTTATCTCAAAAATTAGTGGTGGCTTGTGAGCGCTGGTTTAAGTCCACGGTGACATATGATTTTGTACAATTAAAAGAGCTAGTGTTGTTGGACCAATTTAAGAACAGTGTGCCCCGAGCGGTCAAAATATATCTGAGTGAGCAGAAGGTCTCTACCCTCCTGGAGGCAGCCCAAGCAGCAGATGCTTATGAGGTCATCCATGGTGGGTCTGTGGGTTTAGCCTGCCCAGGCGGCGAGCGCCCTGACCTTGGCCGGGGTAAACAGACATCCGGCAAGGGCCTCCCTCCTTGGAGGGAAGGCATCTGGTGCTCAGTTAATTTATGTACATAAATTGTGAAAAAACTGGTACCTACGTTCAAATTTCTTATTTTTTACCTGATGAGCTACAAGAGCTATGGAGGAAATAACTCCTCTTTGTGATTCCTCAATATGCTGCCTATCTCTGCTAAAAATATGGTGTCAATATCTCAAACCATTCAAATTCTACAGAGCTTTTTTTCAGGTGAACCATTTCGGTTACCAAAGTTGGCACAAATTGTGCCAAATTGTGCAAAATGGCAAGGCTCCAGAAAAGTCTTTTTTTAAGTTTTACAATAAAATTTGATAATTGGCAATAAAAGTTCATTTTTAGATGAGTAAAATGGAACACACCAAAAACAAAACTAACTAGCCTACCCGTGGTCCCCAAAAAGCTCTCCAAACCCATGTAGCAGCACAGTGAATCTTGTATTTCACCAGAGCCCCATTAGCCAGAAATGAGTCCAGGTATATGCAAAAGGGATATAAAATCAATTGTCCACCAGTTTCCTCGATAAAATAAACCCCTGCATAATAATGAACAACAAACTCATCCTCATGTTATCTCTCCCTCATGTTACGTCATGCATAAATTGCTCATTTGTTTACCTGCACAGCCTGCTGTACTGCATACAGAACAATTTACTCATGTGGAACAATAACTACTAAACAAACACTTCAGACGCCATTTAATTCAAAAGAAACTCGGAACAGCTCGTCTCAGGCACAAATAGATAGCCAGCTGCTATTTTGTAATTTTGCTGGCTAGCTTACCATTGTTACAATATAGTAATGTTACCTATATTCATTTAATTCAGAGGGATTAGTTTTATACATAACAGTGAATTCGCACTGGTATACCGGAAAAAAAAAATGTTGCCTTACCACTCAGCGTCACTGAGACAAAATCGCAAAAACATCTTTGGGCTAGGACCTGCTGCACGGAGAAACGCCTGAATAACCTAGACATAACTAACCAAAAACTGTATGAAAGAGACTGTAAAGTAAAAACATGAACAGTCCCCGTTACCTAATGAATTATACTTTGCTAAACGGAATGTAGCTAGCTGCTACAAGCTAAAAACACTCTGCGCCATCTTGGTACGAACATTACGCATAGACAACTCCTATTGGCTGGAATATTTGACAGACAGTTTAAAAACCCAATGGAAAGAAAATAATACTTGCAGTGGAGGCTGATATTGTGCTATCAGTCAGAAATACACCCAATTGATGACGGTTTTGCATAAACTGTGCAATAAAGTACCCCTTTGGCTAAAATATACTAGGCCACAGGATTGGTACTCCAGAAACTGGCTGAGTTTCACAACGCCAAACTGAACACAGCCAAACTACTTGTAATGAAGTGCAGAAAAGCACAAGTCAGTTTAAAATTTGAAATGTACAGCCGGATGAAAGTATTACAGTATTTTTTCTTGAAGTCTAAAGGTATAACGATTTTTCAAACCAAAGTTTTGTGAAATACAATTAAGGAGAACAGTTTACCAGCACATTGTTTATGGTGTGACATCAAGCTGCAATACATGTTTGGGAAATAGGTCGGAGTTTCCAACGTAATATACGAAGTTTTAACTTGACGTTTCCGGTTTAAAAACCACTTTCCCAGAAGGAATGGATATATCTTAAGGATATTTAATCAAAATATTGAGGTGAGCAGTGTATTATATATTATTAAATTAATTGAATGTATAATTTAATAATTTCCGTAACGCCCGCGTTACCACTAGGGGGTGTTTGGCAGCAAGGGGTTAAAGGTCTTGGGGGGCAGTATGATTGCGTCCCATTGTACACCGTTCATCTGAAATCAAATGTGGTTATGGGGCCGGTGACTGTTGGGGTGGTGCCCACGCTACCCGTGCAGGGCATTGGCCTATTATTGGGCAACAACCTAGCAGGGTCACAGGTGTGCGTGACACCGGTTGTAGTCTTTACTCCTCTTGAGGTCCCGGAAACGCGGAACTAGAACGGGAATATCCTGAGGTGTTTACTGCGTGTGTGGTCACTTGTGCTCTGGCACACAAAGCCGAGGCCCAAGCTAGCGAGGCGTTGACTCTCATAGGTAAGGAGGTACCTTTTGTGTCAGCCACTAGTGGGGAAAAGGAGCACATTAGTCTGGCTGGCAGAGTTTTTGCCTAAGCTGTGAGCAAGGAAGGGACCTCTGCTGTGAAAGGCCCTGGTCTCTCCCCGTCTCAAGTGGCAGATGCCACCCATTTTTCTAGGGAGGTTTTTATCCAAGAACAAAACCAGGATCCCTTGCTGGCTCCGCTGTGGAAGTGAGCTTTGACGGTGGAAGAGAGTGAGGATATGGCTGTCGGGGAATTTGTGGACCAAGATATTTTAATGCGTAAGTGGCGGCCTGCAGACCGCCCGGCTGACGAAGATTGGTGGGTCCATGCACAAATTGTAGTTCCTTCCAGTTTTTGCGGTGAGGTGTTGCGGTTGGCCTATGAGACCCCCTTCACTGGCCATTTAGGTGTCAAGAAGACCCTGGCCTGCCTGTTAAAACATTTTTTGCGACTCTGTCACAACAACTTATTGAAGTTGTATGTGGAACGTGATCCGGCTAACCCCGTTGGTTGTGTTATAGTGGCTCCTTCAGACAGAGAGAAGAGGGGTGTTTGGCACCAGAGCCAGTGTGTGCTCGGCTGGACAACTCCCGAGCCTGTTAGCAGCTGCAGGAAGCATTTGCCAAAGGTGTGATGGCCCTGGTGGCTGCACATCCTTCTTTGTTTTGCAATAGGCTAGGGTTAACTTCCCTAGTTGAGCATGATGTGGATACTGGTGTGGTGACGCCTATGAGGCAACACCCTTATCGTTTGACTCTTTTTAAGGAGAAGGTTCGTGAGGAGGCTGAGTACATGCTGGAGATCAGGGCCATAGAGCCAGGGTCTGGTGAATAGAGTTCCCCGGTCGTCCTCATTCCTAAGAGTGATGGTACGTCGCGTTTATGTATTGACTACCGCAAGGTGAATGCAGTGACCGACGCGTACCCTATTCCTCGTATTGAGGATTGCATTGATAGTATTGGCCAGGCTAAGTTTGTGTCAAAACTTGATCTACTCAAAGGGTATTAGCAAGTGCCATTAACGGAAAGGGCCCAGGATGTCTCTACATTTGTTACCGATGATGCCTTGTACTGGTGCCTTGTTCTCCAATTTGGTATGAAGAACGCTCCCGCAACTTTTCAGCGGCTTATGAACCTGGTCACGTCTGGTTTGGATAATGTGGTAACCTACATTGACGATGTGGTCATATATAGTGAGAGCTGGCAGAGTCATCTGGAACATCTCCGGAAACTTTTTGGCAGGTTAGAGTCGGCCCAGCTGGTAGTTAACCTCCCAAAGTGCGAATTTGGAAGGAGTCAGGTCACTTACCTTGGACACCTGGTAGGGTGTGGAGCAGTGCTGCCACGGTTGGTGAAGGTACAGGCGATTATGGCGATCCCCACACCAACCACTCGGCGTCAGTTAATGCGTGTGCTGGGCATGTGTGGATTCTATCACCATTTTGTGCCTAATTTTGCAGCCATTACTGCTCCACTTACTAACCTGTTAGGCATGGATGTCAAGTGGAATTGGACCCAGACATGCCAGGATGCTTTGGACCAGGTTAAGGCTATCTTATCCTGTGAACCGGTGCTAAAGGCCCCTGAATTTTGCCTTCCGTTTGCTCTGGCGGTGGACGCCTGTGGCATTGGGGTAGGGGCGGTTCTTTTGCAGGCAAATGCGGCTGGGGTGGAAAAACCTGTGGCATACTTCTCTAAGAAGTTGAATCGCCATCAGAACGTCCATTCCACAGTGGAGAAAGAAGCTTTGGCCTAGGTCCTAGCTGTCCAACATTTTGAAGTGTACGTGTGGGTGGTCCTGTCATAGTCTATTCTGACATAATCCCTTGACATTTTTGGTGAAATGTCAGGTAACAAACTCCAGAGTGTTCAGATGGAGTTTAATCTTGCAGCCACATAGCCTTGTAGTTCGGCATGTGACTGGTAAAGACAATGTGCTGGCGGATGCATTATCCCGTCTGTGACTGTCCTGTGACCTCTTTGAAGGGTGTAGAGCTCAGCTCCCCTTTCTTGGGGTAGTGTTTTCCTGTTCTTCCTCTGTGTGGTCTGGGTTGAGTGCGGACTCCCTCAGCCAGAGTTGCAAAGTGGAACCCCGGGGTAATATTGAGACTCTCACTATGATGGTGACTATTATCTTACTGTGATTTTTGGCTATGATTAATCTGATTGTGCTTTGTTGTTGGGTGCATTTTTAGTAGTATGTGTGAAATACAAGAAAATATTGTATAATCCTTACATAAGGATTAGAAAAGGAATAAAAATAATCATTTGTGGGTGTTATGGAATTATTTTTGGTTTTTCTTTTCTTTGTTTGAGGGTGGGAGGACTGTTATGCCCCGTGTTAGGGAGCGGGGCATAATAAGAAAAACCTCCTTGTTTTGATAGTTAAAAATATATATTAATAATACTCATTTAGTGGCATGGCAGCTGTGCACTGGGAATGGTGGCTGGTTCAGGAAACTGGGACGATGCCTTATATCCTGATTGGGCGCCAGTCGGTCATGGGGGAGGGCTTTTCTTTTTAAAAGAGCAAAAATGGTGGGCAGCAGGAGGGGGTGGTGGATGTACCTGTGCCTGGCCTGCCCATTTTCTGGCTGTTTTGTTTTATTCTCTGATCGCTATACTGCCATGGTTAAAGAGAAACTATACTAAACCAACTAAACTCGAAAACGAACGGACGCGGAGCTCTTTGCCGACGGAGCGACGGCTTGGGTTAGCCCAGGGAACTGGTGAAGCGACCTGGAGGAGGTAAGTCCCAGTTTTCCTCCCAGTTTCACCATTCCAGGCCAGCCGGCTCCTTTTTGTAAGTGACTTTCTACCCCTCGACAAACTTCTAGTTAGATCTAGAAGAAACTCTGCAAGATATGCTACTGGGTTCATCCACTGCTGAGATGCGGGGAGACTTTTCCTTGAACTCTGGCTAACTTATTCGGCGAGGAGTTCATACGGTAGCCTATTTTCTCTCGTTGTTTCCGTCAGATCTGTTATGGCGCTGAATTGCTCTGGGGGCAGGGATTGCGTTGAGGATTTATGGTACGTAAAAACAACGGATGAGTTGTGAACAAGGTGGGCTCGCCTTGGGATATTCTAACAAGTGTTTTTTTTCAGTCTCACGTTTAGGCAATCAGAGAAAGAAACCTGAAGTTTGTAAAAAATATTCCTGCTGGTATCCACTTTGCTACACGCCACTGTGGCGGGTAGGTTTTATACATTTACCTGACAGTTCTGAAATCTACCCGCATTTGGCAGGTGGCGGGTGCTAATTTCCCACCCTGGCTGCAGTACAGTGTGATGGTAATTCTATTTTCCCTTTCTTATGACCAGGGCAGAAGTTGTCAATCATACCAATATGATTCCACAGCAGAGACAGATTTAAACACAATAAGACTTTATTTCTTTTGCAAGCAGAAATAAAAAAATGAGAAAGCTCTTACCTAGCTCTCGGATTATCCAGAGAAAGAACACAATATATATCTTAACACTGTAAGGAACATGCCTCTATATTCCTACATGTGGAGTATTACTCATGCAAGGTGTTTACATATACATTTAGCAGTAATGGTGATAGACAATTAAAACATGTTCGTCTTGGCTGTCGCGGTAGTACAGTGGTAAAAGCGCCGACTTTCAGTCGGTGCAGTTGTGCTCTGAGGATCGGGGTTCGCGCCCCGGTCCTGCCAGATCCGAGCATGGCTGGCGCCCCGTGGAAGCAGCAATTGGCGGCTGCTTCTGGGTGGGGGGAGGGGCTCAGAGAGAATCACTGTGCATAGAACGGCCCTGGGCGAGTTGGAACTACGGTCAGGAACCTTGGAGGAGTTGCGCCCTGAAGAGGGCGTGGCGATCTCCGTCCTACTGCCGGCTGACAGGGTTGTGCAGCGGTGATTCTCTAGTGGTTGCTACGGGGGGAATTGAATTAGAATAGGGGTTCAATTGGCTACTAAATTGGGAAAAAATGGGGAAAAAATCAGAAATAAATTTATTTAAAAAAACAACAAAAAAAACATGTTCGTCTTACCAGTCTTCACCATAAATTTGAGAATATCCTGAACGGGGCGCCATAAATGTAAGGAATATTTCTCTGTATATATATATATATCCAAAACGTCTACGACGTAAAAAAGCCAAGTTACTCACGCATAGGCTACATAGCGCTGTCTATAAGTCCTTAATTCCAACTTGCAAAAACTAGGCCTGCCTTTAAAAGTATTGATATCAAAATGTGGCCAAGTTACAACTAACAATATTGCCTATCGTAGCTCACACTAAATAAACTAGCTCTATTCCAAAGCAATGCTATCCAAACTTTCCTAAATTATTTAATGCAACTTGGCTTTGTGTTTCTTCATCTTTGCATGTGAAGAAATTGTGCCTCATGGAACAACATATGATTTCAATTAATGTTTTTAACAGTTGATGAATAATTACATTCCAGAAAGATATGGTTGTACTTTGTTGGCAAGTTTACTTTAGAAAGTGCACAGGTTTTAAAATGTTAACTGCTGCTACAGTTTCCTTATAATTCACAAACAGTCATTTATATCAAGAAACATCAACATCATGTACAATAGAAAAAGGGGTGATGAATAATAAATGAATGAAATAATAAATGCAGATAAAAATGAGCAATATTTTTACCTAGAAAATAGCATACATATAGCATTTTTACAAACGTATCCAGACATGTTTGTGGGTCAGATGGTGGCAAAGTAATAGTACCAATTTTCTTAACATAATAGTATTTATGATATTTGCAAACATAATTTTGTGAACACAAGGATATCTATGCTCTGTAGGACCACACAGGTTTTGATAGAAATCAAAATAAATCAATCAATAAATACATAATAATAATAATACATTTTATTCATTCTGTGCTTTTCATAGACCCAAAGCAGTGGATGCAGACAATTGTTCAAACATGCCCTATAGTGTCGTAATTTTTTAATCTTGCAATAAATAATTCTGAATCAGATTATTTCCACTATAAATTATTTTCATTTTGCAGTTTGATGTGGCACATACAGTTTCATTGACCACATTCTCTTGAGATAGTAAGATGAAGAAACACAGGGCCAAGTTGCATTAAATAATTTAGGATAGTTTATTTAGTGTGAGCTACGATAGGCAATATTGTTCGTTGTAACTTGGCCACATTTTGATATCAATACTTTTAAAGGCAGGCCTAGTTTTTGCAAGTTTGAATTAAGGACTTATAGACAGCAATATGTTGGCTATGCGTGAATAACTTGGCTTTTTTTTACATCGTAGACGTTTATGATCTGATATCACTTATTTTTTAATAGCTAACTAATGATAAATAATGCATGAAGATAAAGACGTAGAGAGACATGTATTCCAAAGAAATGCATGCAGACATTTGCGTAACCATAACGCCCTCTATTGACAAGAATGAGAACATTTATCCTATTACAGACAGCACACAATTACATTAAAATAGTTTGTAGATTAGCAGTATTTAATGTGTAATGAAATACAATGAACAGCACCACCTGAGCTATGGATCATGAAGAAGCATGTAAATGAATGAACCAAGTCTATATGGAGACATGCATGCACAATGGGCTAGACGCAAAGACATTCTCGCTGAAAGACATACAGCCTACATAGCTAGTACAGCCTAAATAGTTTGCATCATAAAATAATAAAATATGGAAATACAGTTTTAAAATAGGGCTATTAGTATTCTAAAAAATGGAATACATTTAACGTTAGGCTATTCAACACTGGATTGCCGGATGCGTAACTCCAACCTTCCATGTGTGGGCTACGAGCTAGCGAGCGAGTAGTGAGTTCATAAGCACAGCAGAATTCCTTCACAGTTTTTTCCGGTAGTGTAGAACGTTACCTGTGGGAAATTATTTGGTACCGGACAGCTAGGTTTAGTTTAGTTTTCTGTAGTGCAATGACTGTAGGCTATAAGGCATGTTGATTTGCTTCGTAGTAGCCTAGCTTGTACCTGCTTCCTGACTAGAAGCAGACTGACGTTTCTCTGGCAACAGTATCGTTGGCTAACAAGCTTAATTGGACAACACATATTTCCCAGGAATCTTAGCCAGAAAGAAAACAATAGATACTAGCCTACTAAGAAAGTACATACCAGAGATTATTCTACTTCTTATTATTATTATTAGGGGTCCAAGCACGAAGTGCTGTGGAACCCTATTGGAATTGTTCCGATTATTATTATTATTTTTCTGCCCTAAAAGTGTTTGCCCAGCAAAAACTGTACATACTAGAGCAACTAGATTCGGTAGATACGTACCCAGTCCCAAGAGTACCTCAGATAATTAAACTTACCCAGATTCGCCAGATGGTGGCGCTATAGGAAGAAATCAAGGTTTTGGGCTATAACTTTTGAACCCTTTGGCCAATACTAAAAATTATTGTTTTACAAGATTCCGTAGGTGCTCCCAAACAAATTTGCCATAAGGACCATTAAAGTCCGCCATATTGGATTTTTTTCTAATTTACATTTTGTGAAAAACCTTCAAAATCTATCTCCTCCTAGACGATTTGACGAAATTGCATGAAACTTGGCACGAACCATCTACTAACGAATATCTTAAAAAGTTATATAAACGAAGTTTCTACATCAAAAACTCTGGCCGCAGCAAGCCAATAAAACCCAATGTGGGCGTGGCTAATCACAAAAATGCTAATAACTTTTGAAGGCAATGTCTGATCAGCACAAAACTTTATTAGTGTTTTCATTATATAACTCAAAGGCTGTGTGTACAATATCGTTTGGTTTGGTCCATAGGTGGCGCTATTGCAGGGTAAAATGTGAAAATGGCCATAACTCATGAACCACATGACCAAATAACTTGCAATTTCGTATGCACGGTCGTGGTCAAAGATACAGACAAGCCATTAATGAAAGTTCAAAGAATATGGCCGCCATCAGCCAATCAAAGTTTAGCACACATTACACAGACTTAATGAGGTCCAATCAACTTCAAACTTGGTAGATACGTACCCAGTCCCAAGAATACCTCAGATAATAAAACTTACCCAGATTCGCCACATGGTGGCGCTATAGGAATAAATTGAAGTTTTTGGGCTATAACTTTTGATCCATTTGGCCCATCCTCAAAATTCTTTTTTTAGAAGATTCCCTAGGTCCTCCCAAACAAATTTCCCATAAGGACCATTAAAGTCCGTCATATTGGAATTTTTTCTAATTTACATTTTGTGAAAAACCTTCAAAATCTATCTCCTCCTAGACGGTTTGACAAAATTGCATGAAACTTGGCATGATCCATCTACTAACGAATATCTTAAAAAGTTATATAAAGGAAGTTTCTACATCAAAAACTCTGGCAGCAGCAAGCCAATAAAAACCAATGTGGGCGTGGCTAACCACAAAAATGCTAATAACTTTTGAACGCAATGTCTGATCAGCACGAAACTTTATTAGTGTTTTCAGTTTATAACTCAAAGGCTGTGTGTACAATATCTTTTGGTTTGGTCCATAGGTGGCGCTATTGCAGGGTAAAATGAAAATGGCCATAACTCATGAACCACAGGACCAAATAACTTGCAATTTCAGTGGCATGGTGGGGGTCAAAGATACAGACAAGCCATTGAAGAAAGTTCAAAGAATATGGCCGCCATCAGCCAATCAGATTTTAGCACTCATTACACAGACTTAATGCTGGCCTATCAACTTGAAACTTGTTAGACATGTACTACTACTAATCATGTACTAGAGGATAACATTTGGTGAGAATCGGTCAATAGGGGGCGCTACAGTAATTAATCAAACCTTTGAGTATTTGAACAAGGCTATTTCTCATTCACTTTGAACTACTGTCATAGCCTTTATATGTTATTACATGTCTCTTCTTGACCAAAAAATTTGCCTCAATCAAACAGATTCAGAATCTTTACATTCCAACATTCATCAGTCAGGTGTTTTGTGTTTTTGAAAAATTTTATTCACGCTCCGTGAGTACCACCATACAGTACATTACACAAAACACCCCCCTTCCCTCCACAACCCCCACATGTCCCACGGTCCCATAACAAAAGTCCACTTCCTTGCTCCCACCATCCAAATCCCATGACCCCCCGGCATTCCCAGCATCCATCAATATGACATGTCCCTCCAACAGCCTACTTTTAAATGCATACATATACAAATACATGTACATACTTACATACCCTTACATACCTACACACATGCACAAAACCTTCCCAATACATCAGAACACAACCAAACCCCACCAACTCACAGCAAGACTTTCCACCTTTCCCTTGCTGCGTTAAAACCCCACTTCCTCACCTCCCATTGGAATCTCCGCTCCACCTCCACCCTCACCATCTCTACCACCCCTCTCGCTGTCCACCCCTGCCTTAAAGACCCCCTTTCCCCCCGCGCTACCCAAAGCTTGTGCTTCGTCATACTGAGCAGCCACAGGGTCAAGAAACTTTCCCGCCCCTTCTTCCCCCCCAAATCCTCCCTATACAGCACACCCTCCTGGCCTACCCCTTGCACCACCCTATATCTCGCCTTAACGAGTCTCCACACATCTTGAGCAAAGCCACATCCCCAGAAAACATGCTGCACTGTCTCCATCTCAGTTGCACACCCCACCCTTGTGCAGAAATGGTCTTCCGTGAGTCCATAACGGTACAGGACCTCCCTCACTGGCAGTCGCCTATACGCAACCAGCCAGTTGAGGTCTTTTAGCTTGTTTTCCAGGCCCTTAGCCTGCACCACTGCCCACACTCCCTTCCCCACCCCAACACCAAGACCTCCAGCTGGCATGAGTTTTCTCCGCAATGCCCTGTACAGACGCCGGTGATCTAATACCAGGTCTCTCTCTCCACACTCCTTGTGCCCCTTGGCCCAGCGCACCACCCGCATAATGTGGGTGGGGACTTTCTCTGCCTGAGGGACCCTATTGTCCCATTCAACCAGAAACCTGAAAAACCCCGAAAACCAAAAATGCAGAAAGAATTGAAATTTATGCCTCCTTGGCCCTGACAGGGCCACACACAGATTGCAAAAAAACATAACATCAAACTTCAACGGAAAACACGGCACATCCCTACCCCCCCTCCTCCACCGCCTGATACATAGACACCCTCCGTACATATTCAAAACCCCCCCACAAAAACTTAAACACAGCCCTGGTCAGGTCCCTCCTCAAACACGGCGGCAATACATACACCCGCGCCAAATATACTAAAGAAGGCAACACGTCTGCCTTTAAAGCCAGGACTTTACCACTTATGGTCAGGCACCTAGTTGACCACAGCCCCAGCTTTCTCTTCGCCCCTGCCAACCGCCTCTCCCAGTTATATTGGGCGTCTTCCGCCACCCCTCCCGCAAAATACACGCCCAGAATCCTCAGTGGCCCCTCGCATAGTCTCAACCCATACAACGAATCCGTCCGAGACCTCCACGTACCAAAAAACTTAAACTGAGACTTACCCACATTCACTAAGGCCCCAGACCCCCTTGAAAAATCCTCCACCACGCCCAGTGCCGTCTCCAAACCCCTCTCCGTCCCCAAAAAAAGAGTCAAGTCGTCAGCGTACTGCGAGACTTTGAGTGCCACTCCACCCCCTCCTGGAATTGAAACCCCTCTGATGCTGTTGTTTCTCCTAATTGCCTCCGCCAACGGCTCCACGTACAGAACATACAGGAGGGGGGAGAGTGGGCACCCCTGCCTGACACCCCCCTGCTGTCTCACAAAACCTCCCAAATTCCCATTAACCATCACCCGACTCCCCACACCCCTGTACATAATACTCAACCAACTCAAAAAGCCTCTACCAAACCCACACCGTGCCAAATTCTCAAACAAAACCCCATGGTGCACTCTGTCAAAAGCCTTTTCCATATCCAGGCTCGCCACTATCAGTGGCAAGCCCCGGTCCCCCACCCACTCCAGAGTATCTCGGACCAACTGCAAATTAAACCCTGCAGAGCGGCCCTCCACCCCACAAGTCTGGTCTTCATTGACCAGATATGGCATAGCTGAACGCAACCTCCCGGCAAGCACCCTAGCTATTAACTTATAGTCAACGCATAAGAGGGTAATGGGCCGCCAGTTCTTCATGTCCAAAGGATCCCCCTTCTTAAAAAGGAGCGACACCACCCCCTCCCGCATTGATGGCCCCAGCTCCCCCCGAACAAAAATCTCCTTCGCCACCAACAAAAGATCTGGCCCCACAAGCTCCCAAAACTTCACAAAAAACTCCTTGGGCAGTCCATCCCCACCCGGCACCTTCCTGCTCTTCATCCCCATAAGGGCCCGGTGCAGCTCCTCCAAGCTGAAAGGCAGCTCCAGCGCTGCACACACGTCCCCTGGGACCCGCTCTTCTATTAGGCCCAGGAAAACCTCCCCCGCGCTTCTGTCTACACCCCTCTCCCCAAACAGTTCACGATAAAAAATCGTGGCTGCCCCCACCATTTCTTCTGCCCCTGTCCACACCCTCCCGTCCACCCCCCGCAAACCCTGCATCACCCTCTTCGCCCTTCTGGCCTGCACCGACTGGAAAAAATAAGAGGTGCACCTTTCATCCTTCTCCCACTTCTCCTCCTGAGATTTAAAAGAAAAGGAACGTGCTCTACCTTCAAAATGCACCTTCAACTCCTCCTTTAACCTAGCCCACCTCTCCATGTCAAAAGCCCCACCCAGATTCCAAGCCGTATAAAGAGCCCCCAACTCTCCCTGTAACTTCACCAAGTACCGCTGTTCCCTCCTCCTCTTACCCTTACAATACCCCTTCACCAACCCCCTTGTGCGTTCCTTAATCATCTCCCACCACTCAATGACAGATCCATAAAAGGGTTTCAACTTACCCCAACTCCTGTACAGGTTTACAAACCTATTGCAAAAGGCCTCTTCCTCCAACACCTGGACATTGAGCTTCCAAAAGCTCTTCCCAAATTTAGGTGCATTAAACCCCACTATTGTCCTCACCCCACTATGGTCCGAGAAGAACAACGGTATGACCTCCACAGAGCTCACCCGCTGCCCTCCTGGGACAAAGAGGTAGTCTAGCCGACTCCTTGCTCCCCTGGAATTCCCCCAAGTAAACCCCGGCGCCTGCGGGTAAACAAAACGGAAAGAATCAATTAAATTAAAGCGCTTGATCACCTCCTTCAGGTGCCCCGAGCTAGCATCTCCCCCCTCCCAACAAACGTTAAAATCCCCCCCCAACACAATGTGGCGATTTGTTGCCAAAATTAAATCCAGCCCCAGAAACAATTCCCTCCGCCCTAATGACGTAGTTGGTGCATACACGTTTATTAGCCGAAGCCTAACTCCCCTCCAGTCTGCGTCTACAACCAACACCCTCCCCTGAACTAAGGAAAAACTGTCAACCAAAACAAAATCCCCCGATCCCAACAAAATCCCAACCCCCGAAGAATGAACTCCCCCCACACTCCAGAAGGAGCACCCTCTACCCCACTCCCCAGAAAACCTCTTACAATCCTTTTCTGAACGCAAGTGCACCTCCTGCAAGTAGAAAACCTCCACTTTCTGCAGGGCCAGGAACTGAAAAACCCCTCCCCTTTTCCGGTCCCCAGCCAAACCCCGCACATTGCATGTCATACAGGAAAGACCAGCCATTACAAAACACAAACAGGACAACACAAAGACATTAGTCCCCAGTCTCTCTAAGACCCATCTCCAAACCCATGCCCTCACCACACAAATAAGCCACCTCGTTAGGTGGTTCAGGTGAGAAGGAATCCACATCATATGCTGTGTCCGAAGTGGGTGACAAACCTGAAGTGGGCGAATCCTCCTCCAAGCTTACCCCCCCGGCTGACTCATCAGAATCGGACCCCGACGAAACTCCCACCCTGACCTTCTTACTTGGAAAACCCATCTTCCCTGCTTCCACAACTTCCAGAAGATGTAGCTCCTCCACCTTGTCCATCCTTTCACCCCAATCTGCCTCTAAGGTCCGCTTCAGTGTTGGGGCCTCCTGCGGCATTTCCTCCACCTCAGCTCCCGCCTCACCTACCAAAACCTCCGCGGGCTCCCCGATCTCCGCCAGCAGAGCCGCCAGTGCCTCACCCCCCTGCTCTCCCTCAATCGCCACGGGGACTCCCAGCTCGCTCGTCTCTGGAAGCTTCACCTTCTCCAATGCTTCCGCTGTAGTTGCCTCCATGGTACCCTGCACAATTCTTGCCTCCAAAAACTCGGCGCTCGCCCCCGGCTGCAGATACCGAGGATTCCCCCGCCAGCTGAAAACCCCGCAGTGGATCCGGAGCCGGCGCAGACGCTTCAGGGCAGGCTTCAGCAGTACTGGTTCTTCGGTCCTGCTGTTGTACCCCCGCCTCACCACCAGGGGGGGGTCTCCCCAAACGCACAGCCTCTGCAAAGGATTGACGCCGGTCCGGGCAGTTCCGGAACAGATGTTCCGTACTACCACAAAGATGGCACCTTTTGTCCTGCTTACAATCCTTCGCCACATGGCCCTCTGCTCCACACAAGCTGCACACAATGGCTGCCGAGCAGTCCTTGGCCATGTGGCCATAACGAAAGCACCTGCGGCAGTAGGTTGGCAGTCCCGTGTAGGTCAAAAACCCCTTGTCGGGGCCGATAGAAAAAACTGCCGGCAGGTGTCTCAGGCCTCCCAAACCAGCTACATCCCGTCTAAGCCTCACCAAAAATTGTCTCTTCCCGTTCCATACTCCAAAGGAGTTTTTTAGCCTTACACCTGCCCGCAAAATCGTGCAGTATTGCTTCAAAAAAAGCTCTACATCTACACCCGAAACAAAAGGGTTGTAAACCATAACCGTCACCAACTTCACATCAAAAGAAAATAATGGCTCAAAACTAATGCCGGAGAGAACTTCGTGCGGCCCTAAAGCCTTGTACATTTCAAATACCTCCAAACACAGAGACTCCGAATCCAGCGTCACATCAAAGAAACCTCGCGCCTGGAAATCCTGGATGCAATACATCCGCGACACTCCAACTGAAAAAATCTCCTTAAAAACTTTCACAACAACAAAACTCAAATCCACTTCTTGCCTCCGTGGCAGTGCGACCACAACCCGCAACGTGTTGCGCCGCCGCACCCCACCCGAAAAAGACTCTGGCGCCGGGCCCTCCATTGTCCCGTCTTCGCGCCTGCCAGGAAATCTAGCAACTTGCCTTTCGCTTTGATGAAAAAAATCCTCCGTCAGTCAGGTGTTTTGTGTCATTCATTACAGCCTGACAATCACATGAGACTGCATTTGTTGGGAAAATCTGCGCAATGCTGCTTGGACCCCGTTGATTGCCGCTCGCGGCTATATTTATAATTAAAAGTGTTTGCAGTAAGCTACATTATCTGCAGAGTAGCATAGACTAGAGCCACGTTCGAAGGCTATTGTTTTTCTGTTTTTTTTAAGTGACTAACCATGAATCCGATATGTTTGGGGAATTGGTGCTTTATGAATCCGATCTCTTAAAGGATTGCTGCTTATTAATGTAGGGTATTATCGTAAATTCTTAATTTTCCTTGTAGGTAATTTTATGGTGACATTGTGTTATGTGTGAAAAGGATAAACTGAACAGAGCTGAAGTGAAGAAATTAATGAATAAAGAAATGTTGGCCGAGGCAAGGGTCCGTTGAGGTTCGGTTTCCACAGTCAGTCAGTCATGACCGCAAGAGCAGAGCGTAACACCCTCCCCAAACCAGACAAGAGCGAGCGTCCGGTTTTGGGAGGGTGTGATATAGTACAAGTGAAATACAAGTGAAACATTGAACAGTTAATATTGGAAACCTCTTTTGCCTTTGCAATAAAAATATGTTAATGTGTTAATGTGAAAATAATAACAGTCTAATAAATGAAAAGTACTTAACAGTTGCACATTGTTTTTGTGGAAAATAAGCATGAGCCCTGCTGGGCTCGAACCCACAATCCTCCTGTTTAATTAACATTAAAAAACATTAGTATGAAGCGTTTTTATTGGGCGATAAGCTTGATGAGCAGGTATATGGACCATACCCTCAAAGAATAATTCTCCCCATTGGATAAAATCGCGACGGAGGCAGGCAGTTTGGCAGGAAAAATTGGAAGAAGAGGAAAGAGAAAAACGGCAAAATAACCCAAGTTTGGGGCTTTATTGTGTGGATGTGTGAAGTTGTATCTGAATGCTGTGTGGTTACATGAGGTCAGAACATACAGAAGTTAATGTATTTAAGGGCTGAGAGTCTATGGTCATTGTGGTTACTTCTGTAGGAAACCCTGAAAAGTGCCAAACGCTCTGTGCTGTATAGGTATGGGGCATGCCTCGCCAAGCCGTAACTTGGCGGATGGCATACCTGCCATCCCAATATAAACTCTTACCTGGGATGCCAGAAATATAGGCAATAACTATGGAATAATGAGGTTTACCCTCATTATTCTTAAGTTAGGTTAAATTTAAATCAGTCTCATTTGAGTATTATGGATTATAATTACTACTACTTCAATTTACCACCAAAGCACTAATAACTAATAATTCATAAGGGTTGAAGGTATTACGTTCTAATGATTAGGTTTGACTCAGCTCTCGTGTTCATACGACATCAAAACAGACACCAGGTTTAACAAAAATAGATTTATTAAACAAGGGGAAAAAAAGAATATTACATTCTACTAAATAGACATATTGTGTGGTGTGCGTATTTTAGCATTTATATGTGTGTAGGGATGGGAATCGTTAGATTTTATTGATACCGATGCCATTATCGATTCTGTTTATCGATACGATTCTTTATCAATTCTTTAAATATTATTTGCTCCCAGGCTATTAAAAGACCAACTATTACTATTGGGTGGTCATCTAAAATGCATTCAATGACACAATATTTATAAAGTATAAAGCATTTGTTTTTCATTCATATTTCTTAGTCATATCATGGAAAATATTTATCTGCTATATTTATGCCTGCACAAGTGGCAGAGCATCCAATAAAAGTCTGAATTGTATAATTCTGTAAATTGAAATGGCATTATAAATGTCATTTGGCTTGATCAATACGAGTGCTTAAAAATAAGAATCAAAGAAAATAAGAGACACCGGAAAATAATGAAAAAGGACACGAGAAGAGAGGATAAATTATCAGTTTAACTGATAAAAAAGATGGCTAAAATATTGTTGTTTAACCGCTGCTCTGTGATTGGGATATTTAGTAGTTTCATTCTCTAACGAAGATCGCAAACTTTACTTATGAGATAGTTACGGTCCTAGGCATGTTTCATAAAGCTGCACCGTAACGTTTGCATTGGTTTCTGTATTATTAGAACAGTTTCAACTGTCACCATTCTCCCCTATCTCATTTAGCCTGAGGCAAGCTGGCTTCTCTTATTAGCTGAAGATGACGAAGATTGAAGATTATCATTTCGCTAATTTATGTTAGTTATTCGCTTTCCAAATCTAAGCTACTCATCTGTGCGTCGCCAAGCAGGCAATCGTTGTCAGATTAGTCTACCGCCAATCAAAACACTGTAGTCCACACACTCCACAAATCTGTTATAGTTCTGAATAGTTGATCATTTCCGAAGACGGATCACAAAATGGAGCTTACACGAACACATTTTCAATTGATTTTTAAATGATAGTAGCAGTAGTATTAGTTTTTAAAAAATGACGTTTACATTTTATATTTTTAGACGGGGCGCCAAACTCTGCCTGCCATCATGCGCTGACTGAATGAAAAACGACGGCGCGCATGACGCGACGTTGTTTTGCTATGCGTAGCTGTCGGGAATACATGCTGGAATCGATAAGAGAATCAATAAGCTCGAAGGCGAACGATTCCCAGGAATCGGACAACTTGGAACCGGTTCCTAACGGGAACCGGTTCTCGATTCCCACCACTATATGTGTGTATGCACATATGGGTGTGTGTACGTGTGTGTGTGTGTTGGTATGTAGGCCTATGCCACTTGTGCGTTCAGGGAATCACGTGGAGTTAGCTAACTGTGTCGCAGCACAATGGTGATTATTGATCTCAAATCTGACGTTAGTATAAATAAGTTCATGCACTTCGGTCAGGAAATAACGTATTTATCATGTACAGTAAGCAAAAATGAGATCATATCACATGAATGTTAGTCAGTGTTAGGATAGAGGGGCAAACCAGTGAGGCCTGCTCGGGTTAGATAACAGGACTACCACATTAGCAATGAAACTGTAGGCCAGCCGGCTAGCTTGCTAACCAGGGCAACAAGTTTATACAGCTGTTATCGCACAAAGGCGAGATACAATCAAATTACCGATAAACAATTCAGACTAAAATCCTAAGCTGTGCCTGGGATGTTTGATCAGCCTTACTGAAGTCCGCGGTGAGTTGATTACAGCTGGCTTGTCCGTGAGGGATGGCCAGGGCGTCTCCTTGGTCTTTCTCCTGGTATGCGTCTTTGTCCGACATCGTCTGGTTATCGCCTGCGTCTTTGTCCGTGGCTGGAACACACCTCTGTCGGAGTTGCTTTAATTCAGATCTATGGTTAGATGCCGTAGGCAAGCTACCCCGTTTGCGTCTCTCTCCACGGCCTTTGATGCTGCTGCCGTGGTGTTGCTGGTGCAATGGAGATCCACCTTTGTAGCTGTGTAGCTAGCAAAAGGGGAAAGAGAAATTGGAGTGCTGCCTCTTGTGCAGCACTATCGAGGAAGAGAAGTGGAAGAGTGAAGTGAATTGGGTTGGGGCTACAGACTGGAATGCGTTGTCTTATCTGTTTTAGTTTTATGACCCTTAGTGTCTCATATTTCCAAGAGACATGATTGGCTGTGGCTGTGTTTTAAATGTCTTTTGGGTTTCCTGTGAAATTAATGGAAATGTAGTCCGTTGTCCATACAACACAAGCAGGGCGTCTACTTATCGCCACGCTCCCTCACAAGGCCTTGCCTCGTGATATGACATGACTAACAAGCAGGTCTCAGCTTAGTAGTTTCCCACTGGCCGGGCTTCACATGCAACATTATTAGTTTAATATGCATAATGCCCAGTTTCTTCTGGCAACAAAGTTGCGCTCGCGTAGGTCAGAGTTTCTGACTCACACAAGCGCACCCAACTGCAGACAGATACAGATAGCGATACAGATAGCATGAACGCTGACAAAACAACATGTCCTTGAGCTGTCAACCCCCCCCCCCCCCCCCCCCCCCATCAACTCCCTAGCTTATTCAAGCAGGTTTTTAATCAAGCAGGGTTTTTTAATCAATTTCAGCAAAGCTAATTTTCTTTTTCTTTGGGTGGTATACCCCATCTCACCAAAAAATATGTTTTCAACGTTAAAAAAAAGGCCAAGTTACTCACGCATAGCCTACAAAGCACTGTCAAAGTCCTTAATTGGAACTTACATAAACTAGGCCTGCCTTTTTGATATCAAAGTGTGGCCAAGTTACAACTAACAATATTGCCTATCATAGCTCACACTAATTAAACTAGCTCTATTCCAAAGCAATGCTATCCAAACTTTCCTAAATTATTTAATACAACTTGGTGCTGAGTTTTTTCATCTTAGCATGTGAAGAGATTGTGGTCATTTAAACTTTAAATGTCAAATAACAAAAATGGCCTCATGGAATAACATATCATTTCAATTAATGTTTTAAACAGTTGCCAAATATTTTTACACTCCAGAAAGGATATGTTTATACTTTGTTGTAAAGTTTACTTTAATTAGTACTACTTAAAATGTACAGGTTTTAAAATGTTCGCTGCTGCTACAGATTTCTCTACAATTCACAGACATTTACACCAAGAAAGGTAATTTACAACAGAGAAAGGGGGATGAATAAATAAATGCAGAGAAAAAATAGAAATATGTTGACATTGAAAATAGCCTACATATAGCATTTTTACAAACCTATCCAGACATGTTCGCCCTGTCAATGTAGCCTACTGTATGTGTGTGGGTCAGATGATGCCAAATAAGTAATAGTACTAATTTGTTAACATAATAATAGTTATGTTATTTGCGAACATAATTTGTGAACACAAGAATGTCTAGGCTCTGTAGGACCACACAGGTTTCTATAGAAATCAAAGTATTCCAAATAAATAAATACATCAATAAACACATAATAATAATAATAATAATAATAATAATAATAATAATGATAATACATTTTATTCATGCTGTGCTTTTCATAGACCCAAAGCACTGGATGCAGACAATTGTTCAAACATACCCTGTAGTGTAGTAATTGCAATACATGAAAATCTCAGATCATTTCCACTAGAAACTATTGTCCGTTCACAGTTTGATGTGGCACATAGTTTCATTGACCACATTCTCTTGAGATGGTAAGATGAAAAAACACAGGGCCAAGTTGCATTAAATAATTTAGGAAAGTTTGGATAGCATTGCTTTGGAATATAGCTAGTTTAATTAGTGTGAGCTACGATAGGCAATATTCTTAATTGTAACTTCGCCACATTTTGATATCAATACTTTTAAAGTCAGGTCTAGTTTTTGCAAGTTGGAATTAAAGGTTGTATCAGCGATTTTGGGTGGAAACATAAATGATCACATTCATCTGATTTTTCCTCATGATCCGCTAGCTGCCCGCCCCATAAGCAGGCCATCAAAAAACTGCGTCTCTGTAGGCAGCCTATGCTCCGAGATTGTACACAAAAACAAATGGTACTACCAACCACTCAAAACCAAAATAAACAGTATTCCAACCAATCACAATGATCTGCACAAACGCTAATACTCTTATCTCGCTGAAATCTTGACGGATTTACAAACGGTTTGGTTTCTTACAAACGTTATTAACATGGTTATAATTCTGGATGCTTGAACACTATTTTTTAAAACATAACATAATTATTCATAAGTATGTTTGTTTGGGATTTCGCTTCAGAAGTGACGTCACCCAAAATCGCTGATACAACCTTTAAGGACTTACAAACAGTGCTTTGTAGGCTATGCGTGAGTAACTTGGCTTTTTTTTTCCGTTTGAAAACATATTTTTTGGTGAGATATTTCTTCTTTTTGTGTACTAACGTAATGTAATGTGTTTGGTAGTTAACTACCCCCAAGCCTTCCGGAGGAAGTTGAACACCAGGGCCCTCAGTGCGCACAGTGCAAGCTGACCACTAGGCCCCTGGGTGCTTATAGCGTGAGCTACCCACTAGGGCCCCCCCGGACCCTCGGCGCTTAGAATGTGAGGGCCCCCGAGCCCCTTGGTGTTTAACTCTATAGGCTTTGGCCCCCTAGTGGTGAGACGCATGCGTCTCAATTTTTTATAGTGTTCATATTTCTCTTAAATTCTAAATTAAAACGTTAATAAAACATGGAACTTTCGACGCAAAATTGTTATAAACAGTCACAGCCTGCGAACACATTCGTTTATATGCTTATCAGCTCTCAGGTTACACTACAGAGCCATAAAGCAGCAGGGTGCTAATAGCCCAACCCACTTTTTTTATTTGTTTACAGCCTTCACCTCGCCGCAGTCACAGGCAATAAAATGCATATCACAAAAGCTCTTGGTACCATTTCAACACGCTAAAAAATCAAGATCCGATTCAGGAACAATTGTATATTATTGAAAAGTTGTATAAATAAACATTAGGTGTTTTTTTCCCGTGCTCACTTCAGTATGCATACAACCGATATACTTCCGGTTTTGTATAAATACATTTTATTTTCTACAAATTCTCTTGATAAACATGTTTAAGCAACCAAATACGATACCTGGTTATGCAGTTATAACCCTTTTCTGAAGAATCCTCAACGTTTTTTCGTAACCCATTTATCCATTATCCAGGAAAGTCTCCATTTCCACAGTGCGTACCCATCGCATTCGCGTTTGTACGACGTTACTACCGTTGCGTAAAAACATGACTAGACTGCTACAGGAATTATCTAACGTAAAACACGTTGCTTATCTTCTACGGGGTTTCCTGCCCTTTCAAACGAAGTAAAACATGTCATATTCAAGCGACTGTGAACGGCGCTGTATCCACGCGTAAAGACTGTATTGGTGCAATTGCGCTGGTGATGTCTTTGCTGCTTCAAAGTTTACGATTATTTTATACATTTATACGCGAACGTGGCAATCAACGGTGGAAAGAAGAGCGCTTATTTCACGGTTGCTCAGGTTTTGAAGGTGAAGAAGTGTCCCAGAGGCGAAGAAGTCTGTGTTCTGGCAGAGCAATGACTCTGGCATGGACCCGTGCCTGGACATGTAAGTGTTTTTTTAAAATATATAATACAAATTATTATTATTATTATTATTCTTGTTATTATCATCATCATAATCATCAACAGTATGGAGCGCTATTATCTAGAGTATTTTTAGTTTGGTGATAAATGGATTCTCGCAGGAGTTCGCTAGTTTCTATGGTGTCACAGGCTGCTAAGTAGCGCCTGCTGTTTGTTTGTTTTCTAGCGTTAATTCGCAGTTTCTTTGTGCAGCAACCAACACAGGGCTAGTTGTTGAATTTACGCATGAAACGAGTTCTCATTCTCAGTACTTTATTTCACGGTTCAGTCAAGACATTACAGTATTATAATAATGTAATTTAGTTCGTGCAAGCTGACAAACGAATTCATAAATCCTAGTTAGCTACGATTGCTAATTATGTTGGAGCTAATATCAGACGTACTGTGGATGTAAGATTTTTTAATGTATATACGTATATATAATATATATATATATATATATGTGTGTGTGTGTGTGTATATATATATATATATTTTTTTTTTTTTATAAAATAAAATTTTTTTTCCACTTAATTGTAATACTTGCCATATGTCTTTTTGAGATAATTTCTGTTCTCATTTTTTAGTGATTCTACTTAGTAATGTACTTGAATCTGTATTTTTCAGGGAGGACAGTGAAGACACCCCTCCCCCACCTAACACCTCTGTCGTAGGAGGTGGTAACAGACAGGTTTGCCAAATAGTGATGTATAATTCATTACTTTTGCTGTAAAAAGTCAAGTTGAAGGCTTGTTATAGATAAACCTGTTATTCTGCTGGCTTATGGGGCTCTGGTAAATCTAACTTTGAAGTACAGTGCCATTTTAAATGTAAAGCAGATTGGTTGGATAACATTAGGGTAAGTAATCCTTTTCGGAGAGGTATTTGGGCACTTTTGGGCACGCTTTGTAAGAGAATACCCTCATACACATAAACACAAAACATGTGTAGGTTAATTTTCTTCACATTCTGTATTACAAAAAATGTTTTAAAAGAAAAATAAAGTTTTCTGATGATTGACATGCCTAGACAGAAAGATATGCACATGTTTTATATTTGGCGACGTTTGGAAACGTTTTGGGACACCAGGGCCCCGTTTTGGTAAAAATACCAATGCATAAGGAAAGCCTGTAGATATCTTTACCAAATTCTATACCCAAGTGGACAACATATCAGTGCACTAGTGTAAGGAAGTCTGGCTTGCTCCAGTACTTTGAAGTTGAAATATTCAGTGCTAAACTGTAAAAACACAAGGCGTTTTGTACTTTTTTTTGTTTTTTTATGTGTATTATGTATAAACTGTATGTGACCATTTTTACATAAATTTATTCTGATGCAAATTTCTGAATGGTACAAGCCTCTTCTTTCATTGAAACTTTCAACCATGGATGTGCAGTGAATAGTTTTTGAGATATTGGCACTTAATGAGATTCTGGAGCCAGTGGCGATCCCATATCTCCAGAATCTGGGACCTAACTCCATCCTCCAGGATGACAACGCTCGCCCCCCACAGAGCCAGGATCATCACAGAGTACCTACAGAATTTGGGAGTGGAGAGGATGGAATGGCCTGCCGTGAGTCCAGACCTCAACCCAATTGAACACCTGTGGGATCAGCTTGGGCATGCTGTACGTGCCAGAGTGACCAACGCAACCATGATGGCTGACTTGCGGCAAATCCTGGTTGAGGAATGGGATGCCATCCCACAGCAGTGTGTGACCAGACTGGTGACCAGCATGAGGAGGAGGTGCCAAGCTGTTGTGACTGCGTATGGATCTTCCACACGCGACTGAGGTCCCTGACAGTGTAAAATGAATAAAGTGTAAAAATGGCCAATATGTGTTGTTTTTTCCTTATTACTGTGGGAGAGTGCAATCATCCAATCCACCAAGCAACTCAAAACGAGAGTGAATACCAACAGAAGAATATTGCAGGGGATTTTGGCACATTTTTTTGGGCCGCTACCCACACGGTTAGCTGTGTTGCTCATTCCACGAATGCATGATCCTTACAAGTTGTACCTCGTTGTAAAGGTGACTAATCAGGCTTTCCAGCGATATAAAATACAATACCAATTGGTATTATTAAAGAAATAACGTTTCCAAACTTTTTTTGAGGAGTTTATATATATAAACACCTTGCATGAGTAACACTCCACATGTAGGAATATAGAGGCATGTTCCCTACACATACAACCTGTGAAAACTGAACACCCCAACGTACGTTATGTTTTTTATGATTTTGAGTGTCGGCGGGACCATGGCGAACACATTGCGAATTTCATATGTTGCATGGATTTTAATGGCGAGCGTTGGACTGCAGAGGGTGATGGTTGTGTACAGGCTTTTTTTAACAGGTATCGAACACCAAAGTACAAGGGCTATACATTCATTGCACAAAATTCGAAGGGCTACGATGGGTACCTGCCGATGCAGTATTTGGTTAAGCAAGGTGTGACGCCAAACATCATAGCACAAGGCAGCAAGCTCATGTGTATTACAGATGAGGCTTTTGAACAGAGGTATATTCACTCTGTTTCCTGACTATGAAGCTGAGTGCCATGCCTGGCGCTCTAGGTTTTTACAATGCAAAAAAAGGGCATTTTCCCCATTTCTGGAATAAAATTGAGAACCAGAATTACATCGGCCCATACCCGTCTCCCTTGTACTATCGTTTTGGTACAATGATGGAAAAGGAGAGGGAGGAATTTATGTCCTGGTATAATAATGTGTCTGGGGGTGTGTTTGACTTTTGAAAATAAATGTCAGAGTACTGTCAGAATGACGCTGTTATTTTGCGGGAAGCTTGTTTGCAGTTTAGGACAGAGTTGCATGGGAGCATAGGTTTAGACCCATTCCAGTGCATTACAATAGCCTCAGTGTGCATGAAACAATACTGCACAAACTTTTTGTCCAAAAACACCATCGCAGTAACATCTCCTGATAATTACATGCATCAGCAGAAATCTTTTTCCACAGCCGCCATTCAATGGTTAGAATATGTGAGTCATCGGGAAAAGTTTTTCATTCAGCATGCCTTGAACCGGGGGGAGGTTAAAATGGGTAACTATTATTTAGATGGGTATTCAGAGGTGGACGGCGTTCGGACAGCTTATGAATTTTCGGGATGTTTTTGGCACGGGTGCGCTAAATGTTTTAATTTAAACACAATTAACCCTCTCACAAAAACAGATTTTGGTTCAATATATCACAAATTTCAAGAGAAAACTGAAACTCTGCACCGCGTATACAACCTGAATGTTGTAGTGATATGGGAGCGCGAATGGGTAAGACTTAAACTTGAGAGTCCCGAGGTTCAGGAGTTCCTGCGACATCATGACTACCCGGAATGTCTGGAACCTCGTGATGCTCTGTTTGGCGGTCGAACTAATGCGTTGCACCTTTACTACAAGGCTCAAGAAGGTTAGCAAATACACTATTTTGATTTCACCAGTCTATACCCGTTCGTGGCATTTAAAGGGCAAACAAGAAGAGGGATACCCCTCTTGGGTTTCTGATGATTCTGACAAGGCTGCCTATGTGCAGAGTTACTGGGAGAAGGAGGGTGTTCGTTTAGACCCAAACAATATTTCAGTAAACAAAGCCAAGAGACAAATTTCAAAACTGTTTTTAAATAGTCTTTTGTCAGAGAAGCAACCAGCCAAACACAACCTTGATCCGTGATCCTGAACAGTTTCTGCAATTCATGTTTACAGACGAGTATGACATCGTTAATGTAATTTGGGAGGTATGGCTTGCTCGGGATCAGGAGACCATTCATACTGAGTGATACGTACTCGGGTTGTAATGTTGGAAATTGAAAGGTTCTTGTTGTAAACACCTGTAAAGACGTCGTAAGCTTTTCTACTCTTTTAGACGTCAACCACACGACTTGCCGGAATCCAACTGTTGAATTTTTCAGGCCATCATACCCACTTCACTAAAACGAGCTTCTGACGATTATGCTTTTTCTCAGATACAATTTTTTCAACCTTAAAGATTTTGTCTTTTCCAACTATAACCTTTTGTAATTCCTCCTCATAAAATGTGCCATCACTGCTCACCCCATCATAGTCCTTCAATCTATATACAGAAGGGATTCTGTGGACCCTTTCAGCAACTGTAAAATATTCATCTGTATATGTTTGCTCGTAGCCTTTTGCAAACTTTCCACGTACTTTGGAAACTCTGACTGCGTCTCCCTCCTCAAACTTAAACGTTAGCTTTTTAGATCTTTTTGGAAAGAGGCCGTACATATTTTTTTTTAAATTTAAAAGCATTATTTTTGTTTACTTCAACGGGTTTCATTTTAATCGTGCTGTGGTAGCTGTTATTGTAACCCAGGACCAAATCCTGTACAACTTCTATATAGCGTCTAGTATTGTGTGCTGTGAAGTATCTCCAAATTCTGGTTTTTAACGTTCTATTGAAATGTTCAACCACAGATGCTTTCACATCTTCGTTGTCTGTGGCAAAGTGGATTATTTTGTTGCGTTTCATCAGACTTTGAAACTATTTATTGAAAAATTCTTTACCCTTATCGGTTTGTATTTTTTAGGGATTCGCCCGTTTGTGAGAATTCCTTGAAAAGCCCGGACCACTTCAACACCTGTCTTGTTTTTAAGAACACATACCCAGGCGTATTTTGACAATATATCTATACATATAGCATAAACTTCATATTATCATTATGCTCAGATAAACTTGACATGTCTACTAAATCGACGTGCCATTGCAAATCAATGTTTCTCACAAAAACCCTGTTTCTTTTGAAATTGACTCTGATGGGCTTGTGTAAAGTGTATGCATCTTCCCCCGATAACCCATAAAGTCCATAACTTTCTTGTTTGATATGGTACTACGTGCTGTTTCACGCAAACCCCTTTGCAAGCGCTCTTTACCACCGTAAGAACCAGGATTTTCTGGGGCATAATAAACATCTTTCATGTGTTTCTCAGCATCCATCCTTACAGCTATCACAATAATGACACATTATATAAAAAACCAAAGTATTTATTTACTTTATTTTATAAATTTTTTTAAAGTTGCAGGTTACATGACAGAAAATGCATATATTAACATTTAACGCTTTTAAACATTGTCGTTTATCTGGGTCCAATCGCCTTCAGAGTGATCGCACCACAGGTGTTCATGCATTGCACTGTCAATCTCCCAGAAATCTATGTTGACATCAGCAATAGCCTTCTCGCTAGCCGGGTTGAGGTCTGTATGCAGGATTTCCTGCAGCTTGTCACTAATGTGTGGCTCGTCAAGGAGTTCTGAAACAAGCGTGTCAACAGCACCCTGAATCCTCACAGGGTTTGGTTTGGCCCCGAACACTTTCAAGGCCTTGACCAGCAGAGTGCCACGGTTTCTTCATTTTGGCAAGGAATTTGTCAAAGTGATATGTGAAATAGTGAGCATCCGTTTCAAAGATGCAGCTGTGTCTCAGTTGACTGGGGTGGTCAACTTCACATCCCAGACATTCGCTTCTCAGCTGCTTTTCGATAGCGCCGTACAGAAGGCAGGCGACGATGGCTTTCAACAGTTTAACCATTGGACTTGTAAGACACCCGTCGATTTCGTCTATACGCGCCGACCGGTTTTTTGGTTTGTTATATTGTACACAGCATGGTCCATCGTATCCTTCGTCTTCGTAGGCCATAGCTTTCGGTTCTGTTAAAAAGACGGTTTCGGACTTGTCGACATCGATCCAAGGCTCTGTAACAGGTTTGTCATTGTTCGCTGACTCCCAAGATTCTGAGCACAAAGAACCCTGTAGGGGGCTATACATTTTATACAAGTCTTGAGACATGTTTGTCAAGAGGTCTGTACAACATGTATGAAATCAGTCTTTTTGCGGCGTGGCTTTTAAGGCCGTCCTCAAGCTTATCGCCACACCTTAAAACTTTTGAGTTCTGAGCGGGGTGGGGCATTAATTTTTGGGGTTGATTTGAATTTAACATATTTAAACGTTTAATATAATAATAATAAAAGAAAGGCTTTTTTATTTTAAAGTTCACAAACCAATCAGGCCCATCAGCCCTGCCAGGTGGAGAGGGCTACGCACCCAAGCAGGTGGAGTCAGCCCCCACAGACCAGTCCACCCAGGCCGAGGACCCCACCCCACCCCTTGTGGACTTTTCTTCCCCTCCTGCTGCTTCCCCTCCTGCTGAATCCGGGGAACCTCTGTCTGCTGCACAGACAGAAGGGGTGTGCTCTGTGGACTCTCCCACTTCCACAGTTCCTGTGACGGAGGAGATAGGGAGACCTCTGCGAAAGCCTCCCTCCCCTATCAGAGCTGCAAAGAGACCCCGGGAGAAACGGAGCAGGAAGCCAACCCCCAGCCATTTTACGACCCCTCTGGCCCTCAAAGTCTCCGCCAGAGTGTTGTCTTGCACTCCAAAGCAAGATGAAAGCAGCCAAGTTAGAACAACAGCTTCCCCCAACCATGTCTCTACACCCCCGAGCCACACCTGCAAACTTCGCACACACATGTCATCCAGGGAAAGTGCAAGAGCCCCTTTCCGACGTCAGAAGTGTTCGGAGAGCAGTGATGGACTGGAGGCCTACGAGCGACGATCAGCCCAGCTGCCCAGAGAGGGAACCAAAGCCAAAACTGGCATAGACCCCTGGACAGAGATGAGACGGGCATGGTTAAGGGGCATCCACATGCGGAAGAAGCAAGATGACAGGATGCCTTCTGTCATCCCGGTTTGCTGAATGCTGTGGCCCTCCGCAGCCAAAGGACTGCCAGTAACCACACTGGGGTTCTAGGAGGTTAAACTGGCGCCCACACCGGATCATCACAATGGGACTATTAACCTCTTAATACCAAACGCCCCCTAGCGGTAACGCGGGCGTTACGGAAATTATTAAATTATACATTTCATTAATTTAATAATATATAATAAACTGCTCACCTCAATATTTTGATTAAATATCCTTAAGATATATCCATTCCTTCTGGGAAAGTGGTTTTTAAGCACAAAACGTTGGGATAAAACTTCGTAAATAACGTTGGAAACTCGGACCTAATTCTCAAACATGTATTGCAGCTTGATGTCACACCATAAACAATGTGCTGGTAAACTGTTCTGCTTAATTGTATTTCACAACACTTTGGTTTGAAAAATCATTATACCTTTAGGCTTCAAGAAAAAATACTTTAAAACTTTTATACGGCTGTACATTATTTTTTCCCAATTTTAAACCGACTTGTGCTTTTTTGCACTTGATTACGACTCGTTCGGCTGTGTTCACTTTGGCGTTGTGAAACTCAGCCAGTTTCTGGAGTACCAATCCCGTGGCTTAGTATATGTTAGCCAGAGTTGTTTTGAACTTGCTTGCACAGATTTATGCAAAACCGTCGTCAATTGGGTGTATTTCTTTGACTGATAGCACAATAGGCCTATCTGAAGTGGGAAAAACTGTCTTCCACCCGCCTCCACTCTGAGTATTATTTGCTTTCCATTGGGTTTTAAAACTGTCAAATATTCCAGGCAATAGCCAAGACTCTTATCTTTCAAACAAGCCCTCATTCAACACAATGACGTCGTAAAAAAAGGAAATACTGCCCTGCGTATAAGGAAGTGGCGGCCACGCGTAATTATCGAACCAAGATGGCGCAGTGTTTTTACCTTGTAGCGTAGCTCGCTACATTCCGTTTAGCAAAGCACAATTAATTAGGTAAGGCCCGCAGTTACATTTTTTTACTTTAGAGTATTTTTGAGACAGTTTTTGTGTAGTTATGTCGAGATTTTTGAGGCGTTTATCCGTGCACCAAGTGCTAGACAAACTGGATAAGCCAGAAGATGTTATTGCCGAGGGAGACTCATCCTGTCTCAGTGACGCTGAATCCACTGATGACCGAGATGATGTTGCTGACATGTAAGTTGTTTTATCATACTAACAGTGTTATGCTATAAACGCATTGAATTTCGCCATGGCAGGTAACGTCGTTAGGGCTGGTGGTATTACCGATTTTTCGATATACCAGTGTGAAATGCCATGCGGGTTCGTAATTACATTGTCAACTGTATTTTATTGTTTTTCATACAATTAATATTACAAATTGCACATTCCAACGGTATGATAAATAATTTATGAAGTAAACTTGAAGGGTGTATTGTCTGTGTTGACAAACTCGCACGTGTTACGTGGCGTTGCCAACAACACAGATGTTTGTGGAAACGGTAAGTTTGGTGTAAGCATCGAAGGAAATGTGCAATTTAGCTGCAATGCGTGAATCCCTGTGTTTCTTCTGTGAAGCTAACTAACCTTATATACTTATGCATAAAGTCGGTCCCTCTCAGCTAAATGAATATAGATAGTATTACCTTTACAGTGGCAAGCTAGCAAGCAAAATTACAGGTAACAAGCAGCTAGCTATCTATTTGTGTCTGAGATGAGCTACTAAATCGATTTTTTTGAGTGTGAAATGGCTTCTGGAAGTGTTTAGTAAAGTCATTGTTCCACATGAGTAAATTGTTCTGTATGCAGTACAGAAGGATGTGCAGGTAAACAAAATGGCAATTTATGCATGGTATGAGGGAGAGAACATGATAACATGAGGGAGTACTTGTTTATTATTATTATTGTTGATTGTTGTTGTATAAGGGGGACTAATGGGTATATCAACATGGTGGACAATTCCATGGACAGGGTTAGTGGGGTTTGTAATGATGCAGATTGCTCTCCTGAGGGAATGTGTAGTCTAAATGGCTTCTGTATGAATGGTTATATAATCTCTCCTCACCCTCCACCCCCATGTTTTGATCCTTTGCCTTTTTTTGTTTTTTGTTCATTTTTTTTTAGCTTTTTGGACCCTGCCATTTTGTACTTTTTTTGTGTAAATACGGTAACTTCAGCAATTAGAGGGCAAGGATCTTTTTATTTGTTACAGCAGGGGTGTTTTTATTTTTTATCTAGGAAACTGGTGGACTTTTGATTTTTTATCCACTGCACTTTTAGTAGTACACCTTAGTGCACTTGTATATAGTTGATATATGTTTGTCATGTATAAAGTTTTGCCTCCTAAAACCCAACCCCAACGTCCCTGTCATAGGAGGTGGCAACAGAATAAAGGACAGGACTGGCAAGCAGTAATGTGTAGGGAAGTTTCATACTATTCCCATTATTCATTTGAAAACCTGTTTGCACATTCCTGGACTCATTTCTGGCTAATGGGGCTCTGGTGCAATACACAAGATTCACTGTGCTGCTACATGGGTTTTGACAGCTTTTTGTAACCTTGGGTAGTTAGTTGTGTAATATGAAGAGCACCAAGAACACATCTAAAAATGAACTTTTATTGCCAATATTGACAAATTATCTCATTTTATTGTAAAAACCTAAAAAATAAATCATATTGAGACCTTTCTGGAACATTGCCATTTTTGGCACATTTGGCACCATTTGGCACCATTTGGATAACGAAAAAGGTTCACCTGAAAAAACCCTGTAAAATTTGAATGGTTTGAGATAATGACACCAGATTGTTACCAGAGGTAGGCAGCATATTGATGAATCAGATAGAGGAGTCATTTCCTCCATAGCATTTGTAGCTCCCCAGGTAAAAATTCTTAAACTTGAATGTAGGTACCCATTTTTTAGTTTTTTTATATTTTCTGTACATAAATTGTTGTAGTTAAGTATCAAAAACTGGATTTCTATGAGTTCTCACTGCTTAGTTGTAATACTGCAGGTGTCTGCTTTAATAAAAGCCATGAACCATATTTGTACCATTTATAGTTTTTGAGATAACCACCTTTGTTTGTCACTAGTGAAAACAGGCAAAAATTGGCCTATTTTGCCCTCGGTAGGAAGAGGTTAAACTGGACATGGACTAATTGTTTTAAAGATGGTTAGTGAACCATTAGGACAGTTGTTTTCATGCGGCTATCATTGTACAATGATATATACAATGTCCGGGATGTTGCCTAATGTCTTTTGCTCTTTCTCTCTCTCTCTCTATCTCTGTCTCTGCCCCCCCCCCCCCCCCCCCACATCCCTACCACCATCTTTTATCCTAATACCATGCCCATGTTGTGTTAAAGTCACTTTTATAGAGTGTAGGTGCCCCACCAAATACTGTTCCTGGACACTTATGGACAAGTCTGCCCTATTCATGTGATTATTTAGACTGGCAATCCCGTGGATGGTAAACCCTGTCCGTAAGGTTCCCCTGCATGGATTGACAGTGGTCATAACATGCAGTGCTATCATTATTTGTTCCACTCTTCACATGTTGCTGTGAGTGATAATGCCTAAGCCCTCAACTCCCACAGTCTTCTCCTGCCATTCCCTAAAGGACACCCACAGACACAAGTGCAACCGGTCCCACACCCTGCCGCGGGAAGCTAGCCTAAGCAACTGCCATCAGCAGTCCAACCAATTGGATCCAGGCTAAAGGAGCCAAAATGGATTCCGACAGGGAAAGAGGCGTTTCCCCGCCCGTCAGAAGAGAGGTCCTGACTGCACTTTGCCAACTGTGGATCGTCCAGCTTCCTGTCACAGGAGACAGAGCCCCCCGCACGCCATGCAGAACTGGTAGAGACACTGTGGGAGTAGGTTGCATTTCACTCACGCAATTGCAACATTAATGGGAAAAAGCACTGCATGTCACCCAAAGTCCAGGGAACCTCTTGTCCCTTGCCAGTCTAGATACCCGGACACTGGAGAAGGAAGAGACTGAACCAGGGTGTCATAACAGCAGCGACACAAAAGAATGTCTAATAGAGATATGTCTCCGCACCACACTGGATCATCGTGGGACATACGTCAGTGTGTCCATATATCTGCTGGCCAGCAGATCACAAAGGGATTATTAAACTGGGCATGGACTAAATGTTTTAAAAATGGTTACGGGTTCTTGCACGCAATATTGCTTGTGTTCAGTATTCAGAGTGCCAAACGTTTTAACAAGGGCATTGATTGTTGGAACCGCTGGATTCAGAAAATACACATTTTACCTAATCCTCACTTACCCGACAGCTGCAATACATGTTTGCGAATTAGGTCGTTGTTTCCAACGTAATTTACGAAGTTTTAACTCAACGTTTTGGGCTTAAAAACCACTTTCCCAGAAGGAATGGATATATCTTAAGGATATTTAATCAAAATATTGAGGTGAGCAGTATTATATATTATTAAATTAATGAAATCTCTGATGACATATCATGGTCATTTTATGATTTAGTACAGTAAATGTGTTACATATAGCTCCTTTAAAGGCTATAGGCTATAGATACAACATTTTCATGGATTTTCATTTTTTTTAATAATACATCCACAGAGCTTGATGAAAGATGCAGAATAAAAGTATTGCTTTTCCCTATAAATAAATATTGATTAAGAATTTATCATTACAAAAATTGGTTTACGGGCCTTAAAAGAGTGCAGTGTTTCTCTCTCTGTCTTAAGACGTCAGAGTTTGGTTCCCAGCTCTAACAAGTAGTAGTATTTAGTAGTATTACGACGTTGGTACCACACTCACCTCTGTTTCAGGAGTCTCAATCGGTTGCCAGATTCAGCTAGTCCAACAGTGGTGGAATTTGATGCCAAGCAAGCACCCGGAGCTATACCCAAGAAACCCCGGTACCAGTCCTTAATGACAAGAATCGGAGCAAAACACGGGTCAATCTTGGTTCTGTATTTGGTTGTTGGAGGGAGCTCAAAGAATCACAATGCTTGAGAAGCTACGCAGAGATGGCCACTTTTCTACTCGACTGGTAAGCTAATGCGTTAGCTAGCAAGCAAACTATCAGGTGATCCGATCGATCATATAATGTTAGTTATTATCTTCTTTGTTAAGCTGGGGTCCGGACCGTAATTTATTACAGCATGACCGAAGAGTATTTCGATGGCATTTTGCTTTTCTCTCGCACTGAGATATTAGCGTTAGCTTGCTACCCAGATAGTGGGCTCCCGGCGTATATGCTGTCAGGCTGCTAGCTGTTTGCATTGGTTTATCTGGCGTTGGTCCAACAGGGACCTGTTAGTGACTGGCAGAATCAGCTGGGGGGCTTCTAGCTGTTTTGCAGCTCGGTTTACCAGCAGTGCAGTTATACAGGCATCAAAAAGGCCGGATTGGAACACCTGCAAGACCCATTTGTGTGCTGGACACTAGCTTCACTCCACTCGCAGACCGCTGCCAACTCACCAGATGCAATCATCCAGCTTATTTACTACTAACACTGCCCTGCTGGCGCATCACTGGACGAAAAACTTTAATTGACTAGGTTAGTGGTCCGATATATATAGTTTGGTGGTCGATATCAGTAATCTATCTGGGTAACATTAGCTAAGTTATGTAGCTTATTAATTAATTATTCTTGGTTATAGCTCAGTTGCAGGCCGTATAACCTCCTTGATGAAGACACATCTGTCTAATCCATTACTACAATATCCAAAGTAATACTTACCCTCTATGAATAAATATGTCCATTGTGGGCTATAACCTACATTGCCAAAGATAGATGGATAGCTCTAATAAAGAAGGTATTTACATATAGCTAGCAAAGACAAGATGCATGCAAACTCATTGGCTAACGTTAGCTTTGAAAAGACAGTGAAACGCCGTCTCTCATCTAGGTGAAAAACCGGATAAATTTGTTTTAAAAGTGAACATTTTTTAACCGGCTAGGATGTAGCAAGGCATTACCTTGGGCTAAATTGGCACGTTTATTTCAAAACTCCTCTCAATCTGAGATTTCCACCCCTCTGCACGTCTAGATTCCGGCTTTTGCTCACTGGGGTTACATGAATCTTGAAACACCTCCACATAGAGTAACCCTAAATCTATGGAGATGATGCATTGCAACATATTGCAAAATTTGTTTATGAATTCATTACTTGTCCAACCCAACCACAAAATATTTGACATTCAACATTATTTAGGCTGATTCTGTCTCTGACTCCACTCTTCACAATCAGATGAAGTAACGTTATGTACACAAGTGCAGATGAAACAATCTGGCAACCAGTTGAGGGTCCTGTGCTTCCACTTTTGGCTGTGTTGTTATGAAATGCAATCTCCATATGAGACACTAGAGGGGGTGAAATGCTGTATCTATAGCCTTTAAAATAAGTACATGCAGTCATACACTTTTATTAAATATGCTTAAGCACATTGAGGAATATATTCTAAACAGTACACTTTTCATATGTTTGCTAAAGTACAGCTTAACCTCTTCCTACCGAGGGCAAAATAGGCCAATTTTTGCCTGTTTTCACTAGTGACAAACAAAGGTGGTTATCTCAAAAACTATAAATGGGACAAATATGGTTCATGGCTTTTATTAAAGCAGACACCTGCAGTATTACGACTAAGCAGTGAGAACTCATAGAAATCCAGTTTTTGATACTTAACTACAACAATTTATGTACAGAAAATATAAAAAAACTAAAAAACGGGTACCTACATTCAAGTTTAAGAATTTTTACCTGGGGAGCTACAAATGCTATGGAGGAAATGACTCCTCTATCTGATTCATCAATATGCTGCCTACCTCTGGTAACAATCTGGTGTCAATATCTCAAACCATTCAAATTTTACAGGTTTTTTTTCAGGTGAACCTTTTTCGTTATCCAAATGGTGCCAAATGTGCCAAAAATGGCAATGTTCCAGAAAGGTCTCAATATGATTTATTTTTTAGGTTTTTACAATAAAATGAGATAATTTGTCAATATTGGCAATAAAAGTTCATTTTTAGACGTGTTCTTGGTGCTCTTCATATTACACAACTAACTACCCAAGGTTACAAAAAGCTGTCAAAACCCATGTAGCAGCACAGTGAATCTTGTGTATTTCACCAGAGCCCCATTAGCCAGAAATGAGTCCAGAAATGTGCAAACAGGTTTTCAAATGAATAATGGGAATAGTATGAAACGTCCCTACAGATTACTGCTTGCCAGTCCTGTCCTTTATTCTGTTGCCACCTCCTATGACAGGGACGTTGGGGTTGGGTTTTAGGAGGCAAAACTTTATACATGACAAACATATATCAACTATATACAAGTGCACTAAGGTGTACTACTAAAAGTGCAGTGGATAAAAAATCAAAAGTCCACCAGTTTCCTAGATAAAAAATAAAAACACCCCTGCTGTAACAAATAAAAAGATCCTTGCCCTCTAATTGCTGAAGTTACCGTATTTACACAAAGAAAGTACAAAATGGCAGGGTTCAAAAAGCTTAAAAAAATGAACTAAAAACAAAAAAAGGCAAAGGATCAAAACATGGGGGTGGAGGGTGAGGAGAGATTATATAACCATTCATACAGAAGCCATTTAGACTACACATTCCCTCAGGAGAGCAATCTGCATCATTACAAACCCCACTAACCCTGTCCATGGAATTGTCCACCATGTTGATATACCCATTAGTCCCCCTTATACAACAACAATCAACAATAATAATAATAAACAAGTACTCCCTCATGTTATCATGTTCTCTTCCTCATACCATGCATAAATTGCCATTTTGTTTACCTGCACAGCCTTCTGTACTGCATACAGAACAATTTACTCATGTGGAACAATGACTTTACTAAACACTTCCAGAAGCCATTTCACACTCAAAAAAATCGATTTAGTAGCTCATCTCAGACACAAATAGATAGCTAGCTGCTTGTTACCTGTAATTTTGCTTGCTAGCTTGCCACTGTAAAGGTAATACTATCTATATTAATTTAGCTGAGAGGGACCAATTTTATACATAAGTATATAAGGTTAGTTAGCTTCACAGAAGAAACACAGGGATTCACGCATTGCAGCTAAATTGCACATTTCCTTCGATGCTTACACCAAACTTACCGTTTCCACAAACATCTGTGTTGTTGGCAACGCCACGTAACACGTGCGAGTTTGTCAACACAGACAATACACCCTTCAAGTTTACTTCATAAATTATTTATCATACCGTTGTAATGTGCAATTTGTAATATTAATTGTATGAAAAACAATAAAATACAGTTGACAATGTAATTACGAACCCGCATGGCATTTCACACTGGTATATCGAAAAATCGGTAATACCACCAGCCCTAACGACGTTACCTGCCATGGCGAAATTCAATGCGTTTATAGCATAACACTGTTAGTATGATAAAACAACTTACATGTCAGCAACATCATCTCGGTCATCAGTGGATTCAGCGTCACTGAGACAGGATGAGTCTCCCTCGGCAAAAACATCTTCTGGCTTATCCAGTTTGTCTAGCACTTGGTGCACGGATAAACGCCTCAAAAATCTCGACATAACTACACAAAAACTGTCTCAAAAATACTCTAAAGTAAAAAAATGTAACTGCGGGCCTTACCTAATTAATTGTGCTTTGCTAAACGGAATGTAGCGAGCTATGCTACAAGGTAAAAACACTGCGCCATCTTGGTTTGATAATTATGCGTGGCCGCCACTTCCTTATACGCAGGGCAGTATTTCCTTTTTTTACGACGGCATTGTGTTGAATGAGGGCTTGTTTGAAAGATAAGAGTCTTGGCTATTGCCTGGAATATTTGACAGACAGTTTTAAAACCCAATGGAAAGCAAATAATACTCAGAGTGGAGGCGGGTGGAAGACAGTTTTTCCCACTTCAGATAGGCCTATTGTGCTATCAGTCAAAGAAATACACCCAATTGACGACGGTTTTGCATAAATCTCTGCAAGCAAGTTCAAAACAACTCTGGCTAACATATACTAAGCAACGGGATTGGTACTCCAGAAATTGGCTGAGTTTCACAACGCCAAAGTGAACACAGCCGAACGAGTCGTAATCAAGTGCAAAAAAGCACAAGTCGGTTTAAAATTGGAAAAAAATAATGTACAGCCGTATGAAAGTTTTAAAGTATTTTTTCTTGAAGCCTAAAGGTATAATGATTTTTCAAACCAAAGTATTGTGAAATACAATTAAGCAGAACAGTTTACCAGCACATTGTTTATGGTGTGACATCAAGCTGCAATACATGTTTGAGAATTAGGTCCGAGTTTCCAACGTTATTTACGAAGTTTTATCCCGACGTTTTGGGCTTAAAAACCACTTTCCCAGAAGGAATGGATATATCTTAAGGATATTTAATCAAAATATTGAGGTGAGCAGTTTATTATATATTATTAAATGAATGAAATGTATAATTTAATTTCCGTAACGCCCGCGTTACCGCTAGGGGCGTTTGGTATTAAGAGGTTAAGTACACATTTCAGTATACTCTTAAGAAATCACACTGGAGTAACACGTAAAATACACTGGGCGAAAATAAATAAATAAAAAAAAATAGTACTTACGTTCAATGTAAAATAACTGCGTGGCCAGACCTATTTGAGGGGGCTTTAGCCCCTCTAAAATTTACTGTAGCCCCCTGTAAATATTTTTTAAACCACTAGCTTTAATCGTTAATTATTATTTATGTGGTGCACGCACTGAGCTGCGTGTCCAATCATTTCTAATGACCGCTGGAGAGTGGGTTGGAGAAGTGAACGTTCTAATGCTGCTATAACAATCACTACTGGTACTTGAGCTCGGGAAGTTCGGTAACAACATATGCTACTTGGCTAACGGAACGTCAGTAACATTCGTGTAAGCACTCATCTGATCAAAAACGTCTCCGTCGTAAAAAAGCCAAGTTACTCACGCATAGCCTACAGAGCGCTGTCTATAAATCCTTAATTCCAATTTGCAAAAACTAGGCCTGTCTTTAAAAGTATTGATATCAAAATGTGGCCAAGTTACAACTAACAATATTGCCTATTGTAGCTCACACTAAATAAACTAGCTCTATTCCAAAGCAATGCTATCCAAATTATTTAAGTCACTCATAATAATGATACATTTTATTCGTTCTGTGCTTTTCATAGTCTAGGGGTGTAACGGTTCTGAAACTGAGACCGAAACCGTGATACAAACGTCCACGGTCTAGTGTCGCGGTTCTGGAAGAGTAGAAGAGAATAGGAAATCCTTCAGCTTGTGAAAGAACGAAGAGCACTACGCAAGGCTTGGAAAAAGGCGGAGGAACATGAGAGGGAAGGTCTGAAAGCCTTATGGAATGAAGTCAAGAGCCTTAACATCACTCAGGAGGGCTGAACGCATTAGAAAGAGGAGAAAGAAGAAAGAGAGTCAGCGTTCAAAATTCCTAAAAGATCCTTTCAAGATGGCCAGAAGCTTGCTAGAGGAGAAAAAGAGTGGCACATTGGTCATGGCGAAGGAAGAACTTGAGGACCACGTAAGGAGGCAGATGTCAGATCCAGGAAAGCATCTCCCTCTTGGGTCCCCTGGCCATGTGCCCCAACCAACTGCTCCATCTACAGAGTTCGAGGTGGTACCACCAAAGCTGAGCAAAGTGAATGACGTGGTAAGAAGAGCAAGGTCAAGCTCTGCCTCCGGACCTAATGGCATCCCATACAAGCTCTACAAAAGATGCCCTCAAGTCCTGAAAGAACTATGGAAACTAATGAGGGTGATCAGGAAACAACAGAGTGTCCCTGCTGAGTGGCATAGAGCTGTGGCCACCCTAATTCCTAAAGAGCAAGAATCGTCTACTATTGGACAATTCCGAAGCATCGCACTGTTAAATGTGGAGGGAAAGATTTTCTTATCTGTGATTGCCAAGAGAATGACTAAGTTCCTGCTACAAAACAACTACATCGACACAAGCTGCCAGAAAGCTGGAGTCCCTGGTTTTTCAGGCTGTACGGAACATGCAACTCTAATCTGGGATCAGATCCAGTCCGCCAAGAGAGACAAGAAGGACCTTCATGTGGTATGGCTGGACTTGGAGAACGCATACGGGTCTGTCCCGCATCAGCTAATAAGCTTCACCCTGGACTTCTTCCATGTGCTGGTGTGTGTCAAGAACATCATTGAGAGCTACTATGCGGATTTGAAGATTTGCCACTCGCTGCAGGCCTATACAACTGTTTGGCAGCAACTTGGCAGGGGAATAGCAATGGGATGTTCCATCTCACCCATCCTATTCACAGCGTCTTTTGAGGTCATCTTGATTGGCGCAAGGACAATGGCCAGAGGATTGCGCAATCGTGCAGGCCAACGGTTGCCACCCCTTCGTTGTTTCATGGATGATGTCACAAGCCTATTGCAGACTGCTGCATGCACAGCATGGCTCCTCAAGATAATTGAAGAACTGCTGGCCTGGGCCAGGATGAAAATAAAGACTGCCAAGTCCAGCAGCCTCTCAATACACAAGGGTAGCCAAGTGGACACCATCTCTTTTCAAGTGTCAGGAGAGAGAATCCCGGTGCTCGCAGAACAACCAATAAGAAGCCTAGGTAGAGAATATACAGCTGATCTCACAGACAAGCACATGGCAGCTACAGTCACAGACCAACTGAAAGAGGGACTGAAGAGGATTGACCAGAGCTACCTTCCTGGCAAATATAAAGTCTGGTGTTACCAATTCACGCTATACCAATGCGTTATGTGGCCATTGAAGATGTGTGAAGTAACAACAACAACAGTCACAAAACTCGATGCCAAAGCTAACAACTACATCCGGAAGTGGCTTGGACTCCAGAGGTGCCTTTCAGATGCTGCTCTTTTTGGAAGGAATGCGCTACAGCTTCCACTGAAGAACATCACACTTGGGTACAGGCTGGAGAAGACCAGGCTGGTGCTGGAACTCAGGCAGTCAAGTGACCAACTGGTCAGGAACGCTGGTGTCAAGATCCGAACAGGGAGAGCATGGAAGGCAGAGGACTGTGTGGACAATGCCGTTTCTAGATTAAAACACCAAGAACTTGTCGGAAGAACCCAGCATGGGAGATGTGGTCTGGGCTGGGGAGAGCCACAAAAGCTCTGGTCCAAAGCATCCGCGAAAGAACGGAAGAAATTGGTGGTCACAGAAGTGACAAGAATGGAGGAAGACAGGTTCTTAGTTAAGTCTATTAGCCAATGTCAACAAGGACAGTGGACAAAGTGGGAAGGCTTTCTCCCAAGGCCAATGGGATGGAGTGACCTGTGGAAGATTCCCCCAGGCAAGACTGAGCTTTTTAATCAGAGCCACGTATGACACCCTTCCTAGCCCAGCCAATCTGACACGATGGTTCGGCTCAGAAGAATGGCCCAGGTTACTCTCCACCACATCCTGTGTGGCTGTAAGACCGCCTTAGCCCAGGGTCGTTACACGTGGCGGCATGACCAGGTGCTAAGGAAGCTTGCAGAACTCACAGAGAACATGAGAGTCTTGGCAAACGAGAAGCCCCAATGTCACCAGAAGCAGCATGTCCATTTTGTAACAGCTGGACAGGCTGTGCAGAACTGCCCCACACAGAACAGAACATCAGTCCTGGCCCCAGGAAATGACTGGTCAATGAGAGCAGACCTCGACAAGCAGCTACGGTTCCCCACTGATATCACCATCACCACATTGAGACCGGACATTGTCCTGTGGTCAGCAACCGAGAAGCGTGTCTTGATAATCGAGCTGACAGTTCCACGGGAAGGGGGCATCCAGGAAGCGTATGAAATGAAAAAGTTGCGGTATGTTGAGCTAGTGGCAGAATGCCAAGAGAGAGGCTGGAGAGCAACAACCTATCCAGTGGAAGTCGGCTGCCGCAGCTTTGTGAGCCTCTCAACCAAGCGCTTCCTGAGAGATATTGGCTTCACGTCAGCGAAAGTCAAAAAAGTCCTTAAAGATCTCTCTGAAGAAGCAGAAAAGGGAAGTTTTTGGCTCTGGCTACGAAGAAGAGATAAGAGCTGGGGTAACCGAGAAACCACATAGTGGAACAACCTGATTTTCTAAATCCAGCTGCAGGGAGCGGCAGGGAGACGTCCCTGACTGCTGCCCCACCATCCTGAGATGTTCTGGGATGAAAGGGGTGAAACATCTGTGAAGGATGGCTCCCAGCTGACGACCCTGCAGCTGGTACTGCAGGTTCCAACATCAACCTGTCACCAAACTAAATGAAAGTTAGGATAGCATTGCTTTGGAATAGAGCTAGTTTATTTAGTGTGAGCTACGATAGGCAATATTTTTAGTTGTAACTTGGCCACATTTTGAGATCAATACTTTTAAAGGCAGGCCTAGTTTTTGCAAGTTGGAATTAAGAACTTATAGACAGCGCTCTGTAGGCTATGCGTGAGTAACTTGGCTTTTTTTACGTCGGAAACGTTTTTGATCAGATATCACTTATTTTTGATAGCTAACTAATGATGTATAATGCATGAAGATAATGACATCGAGACAGACATGCATACAGAATACATGCATTCAAAATAAATGCATCCAGACATTTGCGTAAGCATAACGCCCTGTACTGGCGAGAATGAGAATATTTCTCCTATTACCGATAGCCCCCAATTACATTAAAATAATTTGTAGATGAGCTGTATTTAATGTCTAATGAAATACAATGAATAGTTTAGTTTTCTGTAGTGCAATGGATGTATAAGGCATGTTGATTCACTTCATTGTAGCCTAGCTGTTAGGATTCTGAGTTTTGTCTGTTTGTATTTGTTATGTCCCTTGTTGTTTATCATTTTTCATTATTATTGTTAATTATTGTATTTGTGTATTATTCTGTAATCGTGTTTATTATTATTAGTGTAGTTACTTTCGTGTTTGTTTACGTTATTACATTTACATTCCATATTCCAGTTTATGTTCACGTATTTGAATTTATGTCACTCCCCGGTCTTCGTCTCACTTTTCGGGAGTTTTCGGTCCTCTCTGTATTTCCCCTGACTAAACTAGTTGTCCAACTTATTGTTTATATTAGTAATTAACACTAACAACTGCTAACAGCTTAGTTTAGGTATTTTACTAACGCAATAATTACTAACGCTTCCTTGGTTTAGCTGTCACTCGTTTCCTGCAATTCTATCTTTCAATGATCTACTTTACGCTTCCTCATTACTAACTGATATCTTACTTCCGCTATCCACTGACTCTCTTAATGTGTGCACGTGTCTTTAACACTCCCGGTCTTGTCTATTCGTTTGCATGCTCCGAGTCCGAGTCTTCCGGGTTTCCTCATTATTCTAACATTGTTCCCCTCATTGTATCATTGTCTGCACCTGTGAGTCTTCCCTGTTACTCCTCCCACTCTCACCTGATTTCCCTTGAGTGAGTGAGTTGAGTGTTCCCTACATATATATACCCTTCAGTTTCACTTGTTCTTGGTCAGAACGTTGATCGACATTCTCAGTGCCTACACCTTACTAAGCCTGTGTTTATTCGAGATTCCCGAGACGCCTTTCTGTTTGATTCCGAGTTTTGCCTGCCGATTTTATTTTGTTTGCCTTTCTGATTTTCTGGTTTATTTGACCTTTGCTTTCGTTTAAAAAAAAAAATTTTTACTACGTCTCTGCCTATTCCCTATCGCCTATCTGATTTCCTGGTTTTGATCTTTTGGACTGTCTTTTGATTATTGATTTTGTCTCGTCCAGAATCTGATTACCTGGCTTTTTGACCTTGGACTGAAATAAACAACGTTCTTTTGCCTAATCCTGGTCTGCGCTCTGAGTCTGGGGCGTTACAGTACGTTCTGAACAGTATGGACCCAGCAGACCCTGCTCACGTGCGCGTTGCACTAGAGCAACAAGGAGCCATGCTGGGGCATCATCAGTCACACCTGGATGCGGCCACTCACCATCTCCAGACCCCCTCTTCCTGTGTGGCGGAACTGACGACAACCCTGTGAGCCTCTCCACAAGGCATTGTACCCCAGCAACCATCTGCTCCACCTCCACCTCCGAATCCTCCTCCTGCACCGGTGCGAGAACCCAGACTGACGGTGAACCTGGTGGCTGCCGCGCCTTCATCACGCAGCGCCAGCTAATCTTCCAGCTTCAGCCCCTGACGAGTCCAAAGTGGCATATGTTATCACGCAACTGACTGGACGAGCCAAGACGTGGGGAACAGCTGCCTGGGAGGCGTGTCTACCATACTGGGGGCCTGGGGGGTTCCTATTACAACCTGGAACGCCTACTAGTGGCCAACTCACTTAATGGCCAGCAGCTCGCCAAGATAACACACATCAGCTCCCCTTTGTCGCTGCACATCTGCGGCAACCATCATGAAGAGATCAATCTGTACATCATTGACTCTCCCCATTCACCCATCATCGTGGGCCACCCCTGGCTAACCAAGCATGGCCCCACTCTGGACTGGAGGACACATTCTATAGTCAATTGGAGCCCCTATTGCCTTTCGAACTGTCTCCGTCAAGCTCACTCACTTGTCCCGAGTTCCCGTCCTTCCGCGCAAGCTACTGACATTAAGTCAGTCCCTTCCGAGTACATGGACATCAAGGATGTCTTCTGCAAGTCCCGAGCTACCTACCTGCTTCCTCATCGCCCTTACGACTGCTCCATTGAGTTGCTAGCTGGAACTACCCCTCCCAGGGGGCGCCTGTTTTCACTGTCCCGTCCTGAAACTGATGCCATGACTAAGTATATACAGGAGTCTTTGGCGGCAGGGATCATTCGACCCTCGTCCTCCCCTGATTACCGTGGACTGAACAACATCACAGTCAAGAACCGATACCCTCTCCCTCTCATGACATCAGCATTTGAACTGCTCCAAGGAGCCACCATCTTCACCAAGCTGGACTTGTGCAACGCTTACTACCTGGTGCGCATCAGAGAAGGAGATGAATGGAAGACAGCATTCAACACCCCCTTGGGGCAGTACGAGTACCTCGTGATGCCCTTCGGTTTAACAAACGCGCCAGCCGTCTTCCAGGCGTTAGTCAATGACGTTCTCAGGGACATGCTTACCAAATTTGTCTTTGTATACCTGGACGATATTAAAATTTTTCCTAAAGACAAATCAGAGCATACCACTCACGTCCGCAAAGTACTACAACGTCTGTTAGAAAACCAACTGTTTGTGAAAGCTGAGAAGTGTGAATTCCGCTGCCAGTCAACCACATTCTTGGGATACATCATTTCGGCCGGGAGCCTCCAAATGGACCCCCTTAAAATCAAGGCTGTGACGGAATGGCCCCAGCCGGACACCCACAAAGAATTACAGCGCTTCTTAGGATTTGGCCATTTTTACCGCCGCTTCATCAGGAACTACAGCACCCTCGCCACTCCACTCACCGCCCTAACCTCAGCCAAGAACAAGCATTCAAGGACCTCAAACTGCGCTTCACCTCTGGTCCCATTCTCAAACACCCCAATCCCAAGGCCCAATTCATCGTAGAAGTCGACGCATCCAACATCGGAGTGGGGGCAGTACTTTCTTAGCGCTCTCAAAAGGTTCACCTCTGCGCCTTCTACTCTCACCGCCTTTCACCTACTGAACAAAATTACGACATTGTAAATCGTGAGTTGCTGGCAGTAAAACTTGCTCTGGAAGAATGGCGTCACTGGCTAGAGGGCGCCCAAGTTCCATTTATCGTTTGGACTGATCATAAGAACTTAGAATAAGAACTTGGAATATACCTAAAAGACTTAACCCTCGCCAAGCTTATTAGGCTATGTTCTTTTCAAGGTTTAATTTCAACCTGTCCTATCATCCTAGAGCCAAGAACACCAAGCCCGACTCACTCTCCTGTCTATTCAACACCCCTGAAAGCCGTCCCGAGACTGACACCATTCTGCCCCCGAGTTGCTTCATCAGAGCCACACAGCTGGACATTGAAGCTGTGGTGCGTACAGCTCAAGATGGAGAAGCAGGTCCCAGTCGCTGCCCAGATAATCGTCTTTTTGTTCCTGTTTCTGTGCATTCACAAGTCCTTCAGTGGGGACATTCATCACAGTTTTCCTGCCACCCGGGATCAGAAGAACTAAAGTATTTATCCAACGCAAGTTCTGGTGGCCATCCATGACGCAAGATATTACGGATTTCGTTTTAGCCTGCTCAGTCTGTGCCCAGAGTAAGAACTCCACTCAACCTCTTTCTGGACAACTGCAACCCCTGCCTTTCCCCAAACGACCCTGGTCACACCTCTCCCTGGACTTTATAACTGGACTCCCTCTCTCTAATCCTTACTGTCGTCGATCGCTTTTCTAAAGCAACCCACTTTATTCCACTTCCTAAATTACCCTCCACCAAGGAAACTGCTAACCTTATGATTCATCATGTTTTCCGTCTCCATGGTCTTCCATCTGACATTGTGTCCGACCGGGGCCCACAATTTGTCTGCAAACTTGGCAGCACACTCATAACAATCTTCTCCGGACCAGCATACGCATGAAGCTGCAAGTTGACAGGGGGCACACCAAAGCACCTCGTTATCGCCTGGCACAATGAGTCTGGCTCTCAACACGAGACATTCCACTGAGAGACGAATCCCGTAAGTTAGCTCCCAGATTCATTGGTCCTCACGTTTCCTCATCATTAAGATTATTAGTCCCACAGCAGTCAGACTCAAACTCCCTCATACTATGCATAGAATGCACCCTACATTCCATGTGTCCTGTGTCAAGCCTGCTGTCACCCACCCTTTGTGTCCTGCCCCTGTCCCCCCCCCACCCCCCCGTTTCCCCCCCCCCCCCCAACTCATTGATGGCGCTGAAACTTATACTGTGCGCAAGCAGTTGGACGTTAGTCGCCAAGGTCGAGGTGTACAGTACCTAGTGGACTGGGAGGGCTACGGCCCCGAAGAGCGTTGTTGGATCCCATCCCGTTTCATCCTTGATCCAACCCTTATAAGAGACTTTAATGCTGCGCGATCAAACTCTGTTGTTCCCAGTAGAAAGCCTAGAGGCGTTCGTTAGGGGGGGGGTACTGTTAAGATTCTGAGTTTTGTCTGTTTGTATTTATTTCTGTTCCTTCTTGTTTATTATTAGGGGACCGAACAGCGTAGCTGCTGGTACCCTATTGTATTTGTTCAGATTCTTTTTTTCTTTTTTTTTTCTCCTTTCATCTAAAATTCCTGTGAGCTGGTTTGGCCTAGAATCACCAAACTTGGCAGGCTTGTTGGGATTGCCAAACTCTTGGATCCACTATATTATGACACAGATTGAACGCCTGGTGGCGCTGTAGTGCACGTGACAAGATTTTGATATTGACACGCCCACTGCCGACGCCCTGTTTCACCTAGAGTCACAAAATGTGGTATACAGGTCCCTTTGCTCATTCCGAACAAATTTGCCTGAAGGACCCATAAAGTCCACCATATTGGATTTTTTGCTAATTAGCATTTTTTGTAAAACTCTTAAAATGCTACTCATCCTACAGAATTTGACCAATTGAGATGAAACCTGGTAGACACTCCATGCCTCATAAAACTTATATTCAGAATTTTGATATTTTAAAAGATGGCCGAATGACGAGCCAATGAATTTTCACTGGGCGTGGCTTATCACAAAAATTCTAATAATTCCAAAACGATTTGAGAGATATTTATGAAACTTGGTAGGTCTGTTAGGAGTAAGATCAGGACTTTACCTCTACAGTTTTAACCCAATCGAGCCACGTGGTGGCGCTATAGAGTTCCAATTATAAACAAATATTTAAAAATTCACTAAAAATCATTGACCCGCCCACTGCATAAGCCCCATTTTATCTAGAGTCACAAAATGTGGTATACAGATCCCTCTGCTCATACTGAACAAATTTGCTTAAGGAACTATCAAGTCACCCCTATTGGATTTTCCGCTAATTAGCATTTCTTGGAAAACACTTAAAATGATACTCCTCCTACAAAATTTGACCAATTTTCATGAAACCTGGTACATACACACACTCCTTAGACCATGCTTCATAAAATTTAAATACAAAATTGTGATATTTTAAAAGATCACGAATGACGAGCCAATAAATTTCCAGTGGATGTGGCTTATCACAAAAATGTTATTAATTCCAAAACCATTTGACAGAAAGTTATAAAACTTGGAATGTCTGTTAAGAGTAACATCAGGACTTGAGCTCTGTAGTTTGCACCCAATCGACCTACGTGGTGGCACTATAGAGATCCAAATATAAATATAGCTGCAAGCAGCGATTTCCGGGGACCGTGCGGCATTAGGGGCATTTGTCAAATGCAGAAACTGCAAAATGGTAGACAACTCTAGACAGGGTTGACCCAAAATACAAATATTTGTTTCTAATCAGGGCTTTTGCCATTGTTGATGGTATCTTAACCCGATCCAGTAAGGGCTTGCGTATTAAGTCTTTTAAGTACAAGTGAAACAGTGAAGTTAATAATGTTAAATTTCTTAACTTTTGCAATAAAAAGGTGTTTCTTAATGTGAAAACAACATTAAAAGAAGCATAGCATTTGCACAGTAGTTTTGCCAAACATTAACCTAGCCATTGGTACCAAGCCGGAATTGAACCACTGACCACATACATGGAAAGCCAATACTGAATCCACTAGGCCAAAGCAGGTTAACAGAAACGAGGAGGCCAAATAAGACTTGTGTGTTGCGGTATCAGATTGTTTTGGCTTACTGATTACTGATACTGATTCATAATTCACACAGATAACAGGTAATATTGTGAAATTTCCTAGCCTTTGCAATAAAAAGAACATTTTTACAATGACGTGCACATTGTGTGCCTCAAAAAAAACTTGGGAATAGGTGGGGATCGAACCACCAACCTACTACACGGCAGTCAAATGCCTTAACCACTAAGCTACTGGAACTTTCACAGTTGGTATAGTAGGTAGACGGCCTGTTAAGCAGAGATAGTGTACTTGGCGGTGCCATCCCAACATTTGTATTTCTTTAGTGCCACCACGCAGATTGATAGGGTTAAAACTGCAGGGCTCAAGTCTTGATCTAACTCTCAAACAACCCACCAAGTTTCAGAACTTTATATCAAACGGTTTTATAAGTACTAGCATTTGTGTGATAAGCCACGCCCAATGAAAAATTAATTGGCTTCTCATTCGGCCAATTTTTGACATACGCCTTAGTACAGTAATGCATGTATGTATGGATGCCGGTTGAGTCCATTAAACAGGTTTGGTTCAAATTGGTCTAATTCTGTAGGAGGAGTAGCATTTTAAGTGTTTTACAAAAAATGCTAATTAGCGGAAAATCAAATATGGCTGACTTCATGGATCCTTGAGGCAAATTTGTTCAGAATGAGCAAATGGACATGCATACCAAATTTTGTGACTCTAGTTGAAACGGGGCGTCGGCAGTGGGCGTGTCAATGTCAAAATTTTGTCAAGTGTGGTGATTCTAGGACAAACCAGCTCACGGGAATTTTAGGTGAAAGGGGAGAAAAAAAAAGAAAAGAATCTGAACAAAAACAATAGGGTACCTGCAGCTTCGCTGCACGGTCCCCTAAATATAGCTGCAAGCAGCGATTCCCGGGGGACCGAGTGGCATGAGCAGCATTTGTCAAACACAGAAACTGCAAAATGGTAAACAACTCTAGACAGGGTTGACCCAAAATATAAATATTTGTTTCTAATCAGGGCTTTTGCCATTGTTGATGGTATCTATCTTAACCTGATCCAGTAAGGGTTTTGCGTATTACGTCTTTTAAGTACAAGTGAAACAGTGAAACAGTTAATATTGTTAAATTTCTTAACCTTTCCAATAAAAAGGTGATTCTTAATGTGAAAACAACATTAAAAGAAGCATAGAATTTGCACAATAGTTTTGCCAAACATTAACTTCGCCATTGGTAGCAAGCTGGAATCGAACCACTGACCACAAACATGGAAAGCCAAGATTGTATCCACTAGGCCAAAGAAGGTTAACTGAAATGAGGAGGCCAAATAAGACTTTTGTGTTGCGGTATCAGATTGTTTTGGCTTACTGACTTCATAATTCAAACAGTTAACTGGTAATATTGTGAAATTTCTTAGCCTTTGCAATAAAAATAACTTGTTTTATTTAAAAAAAAAAAACATTCTTAGCATGACATGCACATTGTGTGCCTCAAAAAAATTGTTGGGAACAGGTGGGGGATCAAACCACCAACCTACTACATGACAGTCCAATGCCTTAACCACTAAGCTTCAGGAACTTTCACAACTGGTGTGGTAGGTAGACGGCCTGTTAACGTCTTGCTGCCAAACGCCCCCTAGCGGTAACGCGGGCGTTACGGAAATTATTACATTATACATTTCATTAATTTAATAATATATAATAAACTGCTCACCTCAATATTTTGATTAAATGTCCTTGAGATATATCCATTCCTTCTGGTTAAGTGGTTTTTAAGCCCAAAACGTCGAGTTAAAACTTTGTAAATTACGTTGGAAACAACGACCTAATTCCCAAACATGTATTACAGCTTGATGTCACACCATAAACAATGTGCTGGTAAACTGTTCTGGCTAATTGTATTTCATAAAACTTTGGTTTGAAAAATTGTTATACCTTTACACTTCAAGAAAAAATACTTTAAAACTTTCATACGGCTGTACATGATTTTTTTCACATTTTAAACCGACTTGTGCTTTTTAGCACTTCTTTATGAGTCGTTCGGCTATGTTCAGTTTGGCGTTGTGAAACTCAGCCAGTTTCTGAAGTACCAATCCCGTGGCTTAGTATATATTAGCCATGGGGGTTTTGTACTTTTTTGCGCAGTTATATGCAAAACCGTCGTCAATTGGGTGTATTTCTTTGACTGATAGCACCATAGGCCTATCTGAAGTGGGAAAAATGCGCATCTACCCGCCTCCACTGTGAGTGTGATTTGCTTTCCATTGGGTTTTTTTAACTGTCTGTTAAATATTCCAGCCAATAGCGAAGACTCTTATCTTTCAGACAAGCCCTCATTCAACACAATGTGTTAGGTTGTCACAACGGAACAATTGAGCGTAAGTGGCGGAGGCGTTTAAGCGTAAAGTTCCTACCAAGATGGCGCAGAGTGTGTTTAGCTTGTAGCAGCTAGCTACATCCCGTTTAGCAAAGTATGATTCATTAGGTAACGGCGTCTGTTCAGCTTTTTGCTTTACAGTCTCTTTCATACAGTTTTTGGTTAGTTATGTCTAGGTTATTCAGGCGTTTCTCTGTGCAGCAGGTCCTAGCCCGAAGATGTTTTTGCGATGTTGTCTCAGTGACGCTGAGTGGTAAGCAAACATATTTTTTTGCCGGTATACCAGTGCGAATTCACTGGTTATATATAAAACGAATCCCTCTGAATTAAATGAATGTAGCTAACATTACTATATTGTAACAATGGCAAGCTAGCCAGCAAAATTACACATAGCAGCTGGCTATCTATTTGTGTCTGAGACGAGCTGTTCCGAGTTTCTTTTGAATGCAATGGCGTCTGAAGGGTTTGTTTTTGTTCCACATGAGTAAATTGTTCTGTAAGTAGTACAGCAGGCTCTGCAGGTAAACGAATGAGCAATTTATGCATGACCTAACACAAGGGAGAGATAACATGAGGATGAGTTTGTTGTTGTTTATTATTATGCAGGGGTTTATTTGATCTAGGGTGGACATTTGATTTTATATACCTGGACTAATTTCTGGCTAATGAGGCTCTGGTAGAATACAAGATTCACTGTGCTGCTACATGGGTTTGGAGACTTTGGGGGACCACGGGTAGGCTAGTTAGTTGTGTAAATATGAAACACACCAAAGACACATCTCAAAATGAACTTTTATTGGCAGTTATCAAATTTTATTGTAAAACTTAAAAAAAGGAATCATATTGAGACTTTTCTGGAACCTTGCCATTTTGCACAATTTGGCACAATTTGTGCCAACTTTGGAAACCGAAATGGTTCACCTGAAAAAAAGCTCTGTAGAATTTGAATGGTTTGATATATTGACATCATTTTTTTTAGCAGATAGGCAGCATATTGAGGAATCACAAAGAGGAGTTATTTCCTCCATAGCTCTTGTAGCTCATCAGGTAAAAAATCTGAAATTTGAATGTAGGTACCCCGTTTTTTTTTTTCTTCATAATTTCTGTACATAAATTGTTGTAATTAAGTAGCAAAACGTGTCTGTATATGAATTATGACTGCTTAGGCATAATAGTGCAGTTCTCTGTTTTAATAAAAGCTATGAACCATATTTGTAGGTTTTTGTTGGTCACTAGTAAAAAACAGGCGAGAATTGGTATATTTTTGCCATTGGCATTAAGAGGTTAAGCATAGATAGCGTACTTGGCGGATGGCATACCTGCCATACCAACATTTGTATTTGTATAGCGCCACCAGACAGATTGATTGGGTTAAAACTGCAGGGCTCAAGTCTTGATCTAACTCTCAATCTACCCACCAAGATTCAGAACTTTATATCAAACGGTAGGAGGAGTAGCATTTTAAGTGTTTTACAAAAAAATGCTAATTAGCAGAAAATCGAAGATGGCAGACTTCATGGTTTCTTGAGGCAAATTTGTTGGGCAAGAGTAGCGGGACGTGTACACCAAATTTTGTGACTGTAGATCAAACGGGGCGTCGGCAGTGGGCGTGTCAATGATATTGAATTTCTTTATATTTTCTTATATTTGGATCTTTATAGCGGCACCACAACATGGATCGATTGGGTTGAAACTGGAGAGCTCAGGTCCCGATGTTACTCTTAAAAGACCTCCCAAGTTTCATAATTTTCTGTGAAATGGTTTTGGAATTATTAGCATTTTTGTGATAAGCCACGTCCACTGAAAATTCATTGTCTCGGCATTCGGCCATCTTTTAAAATATCAAAATTCTGTATATACATTTTTTTGAAGCATGGTACATGGAGTGTGTGTACCAGGTTTCATGTAAATTGGTCAAAGTTTGTAGGAGGAGTAGCATTTTAAGTGCTTTACAAGAAATGCTAATTAGCGGAAAATCCAATACGGGTGACTTGATGGTTCCCTAAAGCAAATTTGTTCAGTATGAGCAGAGGGACCTCGATACCACATTTTCTGACTCTAGATAAAACGGGGCGTATGCAGTGGGCGTGTCAATGATTTTGTGAATTTTTTAATATTTTTCTTATATTTGGATCTACATAGCGCCACCACGTGCCTCAATTGGGTTGAAACTGGAGATGTCAAGTCCAGGTGTTACTCTGAACAGACTTCCCAAATTTCATACCTTTCCGTCAAATAGTTTTGGAATTATTAGCATTTTTGTGATAAGCCACGCCCATTGAAAATTAATTGGCTCGTCATTCGGCCATATTTTAAAATATCAGAATTCTGTATATACATTTTATGAAACATGGTCTAATGAGTGTGTGTAGCACGTTTCATGTAAATTGGTGAAATTTTATAGGAGCAGTAGTATTTTAAGTGTTTTACAAGAAATGCTAATTAGCGGAAAATCCAATAGGGCTAACTTAATGGTTCCTTGAGGCAAATTTGTTCATCATGAGCAGAGGGACCTGTACACCACAGTTTGTGACTCTAGGTCAAACGGGGCGTCGGCAGTGGGCATGTCAATGTCACAATATTTTCACATGCACTACAGCGCCAGCAACTGGCTGATCACCACCAAATTTGGTGAGGGCTTGTGAGATGACATCTTCTTACTATATGCCAAGTTTCATGAGAATCAGCCAAGCGGTTAAGGAAAAACACAAAGAAGTAATAAATGAGTACATTTAAGCCAAAATGTCGGCAAATTCAAGATGGCGCCCACCCAATTAGTAAAGATCTATGATCTAAATCCGGGTCTTTGTCACTGTAGCAAGTTTTACATCTCTGCAAAGGAACAGTGATTTTTTGTGAATTTTTACATATTTCTTTATTTTTGGAACTCTAGAGCGCCACCATGTGGCTCAATTGGATTAAAACTGTAGAGGTCAAGTCCTGATGGTACTCCTATTTTTGTGATAAGCCACGCCCAGTGAAAATTCATTGGCTCGTCATTCGGCCATCTTTTAAAATATCAAAATTCTTAAATTCTCAAACGTTTTATGAGGCATGGTCTAAGGAGTGTGTCTACCAGGTTTCATCTCAATTGGTCAAATTCTGTAGGAGGAGTAGCATTTTAAGAGTTTTACAAAAAATGCTAATTAGCAAAAAATCCAGTACTTTATGGGTCCTTCAGTCAAATTTGTTCGGAATGAGCAAAGGGACCTGTATACCACATTTTGTGACTCTAGGTGAAACAGGGCGTCGGCAGTGGGCATGTCAATGTCAAAATTTTGTCATGTGCACTACAGCGCCACCCGGTGTTCAATCTGCGTCATAATATAGTGGATTCAAGAGTTTGGCAATCCCAACAAGCCTGCCAAGTTTGGTAATTCTAGGCCAAACCAGCTCACGGGAATTTTAGGTGAAATGGGAAAAAAAAGAATCTGAACAAAACAATAGGGTACCAGCAGCTACGCTGCTCGGTCCCCTAATAAAATATAAAAAAATTAACTAAAAATAATTGAAACGCCCACTGCGTACGCCCCGTTTGATCTAGAGTCACAAAATGTGATGTACATGTCCCGCTGCTCATGCCCAACAAATTTGCCTCATGGAACCATGAAGTCTGCCATCTTCGATTTTCTGCTAATTAGCATTTTTTGTAAAACACTTAAAATGTTACTCCTCCTACAGAATTAGACCAATTTGCACCAGTTTGAGGGACTCATCTCACATCCTTTCATACATGCCTTACTTTTCTAAGGCCAAAGTCAAAAATTGGCAGAATGAGAAGCCAATGAATTTTGCATTGGGCGTGGCTTATCACAAAAATGCTAGTAATTCTGAAATCGTTTGATATAAAGTTCTGAAACTCGGTGGGTTGATTGAGAATTAGATCAAGACATGAGCTCTGCAGTTCTCACCCAATCAATCCGCGTGGTGGCGCTATAGAAATACAAATGTTGGGATGGCAGGTATGCCATCCGCCAAGTACACTATCTATGCTTAACAGGCCATCTACCTACCGTACTAACTGTCAAATTTCCTGTAGCTTAGTGGTTAAGGACTGCCGTGTAGTAGGTTGGTGCTTCGATCCCCACCTGTTCCCAACATTTTTTTTGAGGCAGACAATGTGCACGTCATGCTAAAAATGTTTTTTTAACATAAAACAAGTAATTTTTATTGCAAAGGCTAAGAAATTTCACAATATTACCTGTTAACTGTTTGAATTATTAAGTCAGTATGCCAACACAATCTGATACCGCAACACAAAAGACAAAAATAAAAGACAAAACGCTGGTTACATTTAATCTACAGCCAGGGGCGGACTGGCCATCTGGAGTACCGGGAGTTTTCCCGGTGGGCTGATGGACAATTGGGGCCGAGACGAGTGGGCTGCCGGCCCATTACTTTTGGCAGAGGGGTTTACTTCACATCTGATATTTCTGTATCCCTAAAAATCCTTCAAATTTGTCAGTCTCCCCCCTCCCCCCCAGCCAATTATTTTGGTCCACTCCATTACGTCACCTGAGCGCCAGGGCGCGAGATTAGTAACATCCAAAGTCATCATCGATAGTTCAACTTATAGATCGTATGGTTCAACTTCGGAAAAAATTGTCACAAAAGGGTAAAAAACGAAAAGGTGGGGCTGAAAAGCTTAGACAAAATAAATTAAAATCACTTGAGTCAGGTGCAGCCAAGTGTTTTAAAATAACAAATTATGTTAACGTTAGTGGCCGCAGCAGCAGCACTGCCGCTGCTGCAGATGACAGGGCTGCTGGGCCCAGCGCTAGCAGTGATGAATCTTTCCAGCCTCAGCCTAGTAGTGAAATTGGCAGCAGAGAGGAGGAGGAGGACGACAACGACAACGATATTTCAGGACCGCAGCAGCCCACTGAGCACAGCGACGACAACACAAGTTCAACTAATCAAGGCTTTGAAGCTGAACCGGTAAGGCAGAAGACGATAGGGATAAGATAAGCTAGGTTTGGCTAGCTGGCTATTTTTTTGCTATCACAAGAGAGTTGCTTAACGTTAGCTAGAACAACCACAGTTACAACTGGGTCATTGGTAAGCTAGCTACACATGTCCATAAATCGTACACCACTGGCGAATTGTTTCTCCTGATTAATTTTCCTGTTGAACTCAATGGAAAAAATATTCAGGAGAAACAGCTTGTAGTATCTACTGCATATCTGGCAGCAGCACGGTGGTTTGAAGCTCATTTGATACCTTGGACCCTTGATGACTTAAAGCCATTTAGCCAACAAATGTGTTCCATAATGTATTAGCATAATTTACAGCTGAATCTAGTCCCACCCCCCAATTCCCATAGAGATCCATATAAATGCAAAGAGTTTTTGTATCGCTTGTCAGACAACCTGAAAATAAGATATCCAGACTCTGATGATGTTGATAAGTCACAGACATCAGGAAGTCATGGCATGCAAAGGATATGCGACCAAATATTTAAGAATATTACTTCTACATTATGTTAAACTGACCAATATTTTTTGATGCCCGAAAATGGGGGGGACTATGTACAAAAGGTGCTGTCATTTCTAAACGGTTCATCCGATATGGATGAAAACACCCTCAAATTAAAGCTGACAGTCCACACTTTAACCTTATATCAATATTTTATTTGAAATCCAATAAAAAGTATCAATTTCTTTCAAAAACATAAAAAATTCTCAGTGACCCCAAACCTTTGAGCAGTAGTGTATATTAATATTCTACTATTATATTAACATTATACTGTTAGTTATAGTATTATACTAATTAATTCTAATTATTCATCCAGGTTCAGGATAGTGCAGCTGCAGACTCGACGGGGCGGGGGCAGTGGAGTATCTGCGGGCCGGTTGTGGTGGGCCAGTCTGGGTCAAAAAGTCCAGGGCCATTTTTTAGTCCCAGTCCGACCCTGTCTACAGCCTAAATGAATTGTGCTGCCATTGAGGTAACTTGCTATAAGCTGTCAAACTAGAATGCACATTGACGTCACAAAGTGTCAACCATTGCCAATGCCTATAAATTTTAGTTGATATGGTATTGTACATCAGCCCGACCCTATTGCTGTATATCCAAGAAATATTCTTTGCAACAGCAATGCCAAATTCTTTTATGGAATTTAGGCCTATTGCTGCTCTAAAAACTCATGGGGGATGACCATTTTGTGTCTGCATTTTAAAAAAGATTCTTGTGGGGGTGCATGCCCCCAGACTCCCCTAGTAGAGGCTTAGCCCCCCTAAACATATCTCTGGTGATGCCCCTGGCATGCAGTAACACACTTTCAATAAATATACTTTAAAAAGTACACTTTCAGTAAGTATACTAACGTACAGCTTAACTTAAAGTGATAATCCAAACACCAACTTTTCCCGTTGAAAACCGATGTTTTGAGTTAGATTATGATTATACACAACTGTTTTTGTCCGAAAATCTCATGTTTAGTCAAAATGCGTGTTTTCTGAGGGTGGTCTCAGCTGGGCACGTGGTATAAAAGCAGAAACCAACATTTTTTTTTTCCTCTTTGAGACCCTTGTACTGCTCACTAGCTAGTTCAAGTTCAAATGCGAATTGCTTTGTATTACTGCTCATGTTAATATTACGACTTATATCGACACACCCTTTCACTCCTTGACCGTATGAATATTCATAATATGACTACGTGGCATCATCGTCATATGACCACACCTACTCACGAGTTCCAGTTCAAATTGAAGCGGTAAAAAAGGCATTTGAAAAGGCTCTGCAGTATCTTTTTAAGTACATATTTCAGTATACTTTTCAGAAATATACTACAATAATGCATAAAATGCACTGGGTGAAAATAAACTTTTAAAAAGTTCAACATATAATGAGTACATGCAGTAAAACACTTTTAAAAAATATACGTAAGGATATTTAGAAATATATTCTGCACACTACACTTTCAGTAAGTATACTAAAGTACAGCATAATTTAAGTACAAGTTTCAGTATGTATTTCAGAAATACACTACAATAACAGTAAAATACACTGGGCGAAAATAAACTAAAAAAATCAAAATAATACCTACATTCAATATAAAATAAGTACATGCAGTACATATACTTAAGGATATTTAGAAATATATTCTAAACAGTACACTTTCAATAAGTATAATAAGTACAGCGTTAGTTATTACAGAAAAACACTCACATGCTGTCAGTATTTGAACCTGTGTTGTATTTTTCGGTCATGTTCGGTGTTGTTTGTGTGTTTTTGTTTTCATTCTCCGTCTCCCATCCATGTGCTTGTGTTTTCACTTCCCCATTGTGTCAGCCCCGCCTCTCATCTCAGTCCTTGATTACCCATGTGTTTCACCTGCCCTGCTGCTCACCAGTTTCTCGTTTGCTTGTTAGTCCTGTGTATTTAAGTTCCACTCTGTCTTGTATTCAGTGCAAGTTCATCAGTTGCCCTCTTTGCCCTGTTTCATTACAAGAAACAGATGGCGCGAAAAGCGCACGCTCAGGGCCAGTGCCTGGTTGCACAAAACACCTTAAAGAAATACTGCAAAGGCTTTTCTAAGGCCTTTTTTACCGCTTCAATTTGAACTGGAACTCGTGAGTGGGTGTGGTCATATGACGACAGTGCCACGTAGTCATATTATGAATATTCATACGGTCAAGGAGTGAAAGGGTGTGTCTTGGTGAACTGACTCAGGAACACTGAACTCAGCCCCCTTCCTGCTCTCTCCTCACAACTACATCTTCGCGATCGAGGAGAGGACCGGGGATTTAACCGAATGGTAGAGCTAATGTTACCTAGCTAAGTTAGCTTGTTTGTCTGCCTAAAGTAACGTTACTATTAAATACATTCAAATACACAGCAAAACCCAGTCACACAGTAACGTTAGTATATTGAACATAGCTGGTTGTAGCGCCCAGCTCCACTTGGTCCGGAGAGAATTGTTATCATTTATTAGCTAACATTATTCATAAATGATAGCGATAACTAGCTATCTAGCTAAGTTACCAGTTCTCTGGACCAAACGGGGCTAAACTCACACAATAGACTGCTTTGCATTACCTAATTTATCGATACATTCCGTCTCTCGACAGATTATGAAAGCTAACAGAGCCAGTGGCGTTACACCGAGGAACGATATATCTTTGACTCCTTGGCATAATGCAGGCAAGTTAGCTAAAGATACCAAAGTAAGACGTTGTAGATGAATAACTCTCTATGGCTCCGTTCACACTGCAGGTAAAAAGTGGCACAGATCCGATTTTTTCCTCAAATGTGACACAGATCTGATTTTTTTTTATGGAAGTGTGAACAGCGAAAATCACATTGAATCTGACATTTCAAATTCTCATTTGGGCACTTTTGAATGTGGGATTAGATGCCGATACATAACCAATTGTGTCAAAGCGACCGCAGTCTGTCAGATCGGAATTAATGTGACTTTTTACGTCATTTTTGATGCAGCTAGCAGGGCATTAGAACGTGTACGCACGGGCTAGTTAACTCACTATTGTACAGGGTAGGTTATCAACAGATTCACATTATATTATCATGTGTTGTCATTTTAGATAAGTGGTAAATGTGCAAAGCAGTGGATTTTTTTTTGGCACAAACGATACACCATGATAATAAGTCGGAAGTAGGCAACGTTTTTATATCATTCGCGGACAGCTGCGTTACCGTTTTGTGATTTAAAATAATGTTAGAACTGTCCATATTATTGTCTTGGTTTGTTGCACGGTAACCTATTCATTGTTCACGGTTTTCTCATGTAGCTGCTTACCGAACGTTATGGTTGTCGGTCCAATAGTGTGTCAATAGTTTAATCTAAGGGTGCGCAGTGATGTTAGGCTATACGTTACACATGAAGTTGAACAGATGTGTCATGTGATAGCTTTTTTTTATATTGTGTATTTTAACACGGCTGGAACGCTGTATTGACCAATCTTCATCCCGGAACTATCCGTTTTATAAATGTTATATCGACTGGTCTCACTAGCCAAACGGCAGAGCGCTCCATTTTCTTAACTCGCCCGTCCTCATAATCACTCGCCCAGGCGAGTGAGCGAGGTTAATTTCATGCCTTGCCTGAGTTTCACTGAAAGCGCACATGTCACGGTCCCCCCATTCCTGGCTCCAATCTCGCATTCACAAGTCACTCTGCACAGAAGTAGCTAGCAGCCATGGCAGCACAAAAAGCTAGTAAAAACCTTGGCTTTTTTCCCGTCTCCTCACCCTTATCATTAGCTCCACTGCACATCAACTTTAAAATTAACGCAGAAGCTGTGACTTTGATGACTTCCTTTTTGTTGTTGTTTATTTCTGCAGGCTGTGTAACAGGCGCTATGTCTTTTGTTTTTGTTAATTTGCACGGGTCATTTGAGGAGAGCAATCGGTTCACACTGGAATCAGATATGTGCCACATTAAAAAATTAATGTGAACAGCCAAACAAAAAAAAAATCGGATCTAAGCAATAAATCGGAATTGAGCACTAATGCCTGCAGTGTGAACGTAGGCTTAGTAGCTCGATATAAGTTGTAATATTAACGATAGCAGTAATACAAAGCAATTCGCATTTGAACTTCAACTAACTAAACTCCTCAAAAAAAGTTCGGAAACGTTATTTCGGTCGATTATTCCTCCCCTTTAATAATACCAATTGGTATTGTATTTTATATCGCTGGAAAGCCTGATTAGTCACCTTTACAACGAGGTACAACTTGTAAGGATCATGCATTCGTGGAATGAGCAACACAGCTAACCGTGTGGGTAGCGGCCCAAAAACATGTGCCAAAATCCCCTGCAATATTCTTCTGTTGGTATTCACTCTCGTTTTGAGTTGCTTGGTGGATTGGATGATTGCACTCTCCCACAGTAATAAGGAAAAAACAACACATATTGGCCATTTTTACACTTTATTCATTTTACACTGTCAGGGACCTCAGTAGCGTGTGGAAGATCCATACGCAGTCACAACAGCTTGGCACCTCCTCCTCATGCTGGTCACCAGCCTGGTCACACACTGCTGTGGGATGGCATCCCATTCCTCAACCAGGATTTGCCGCAAGTCAGCCAACATGGTTGCGTTGGTCACTCTGGCACGTACAGCACGCCCAAGCTGATCCCACAGGTGTTCAATTGGGTTGAGGTCTGGACTCACGGCAGGCCATTCCATCCTCTCCACTCCCAAATTCTGGAGGTACTCTGTGATGATCCTGGCTCTGTGGGGGCAAGCGTTGTCATCCTGGAGGATGGAGTTAGGTCCCAGATTCTGGAGATATGGGATCGTCACTGGCTCCAGAATCTCATTCCGATATCTCACTGCATTGAGATTGCCTTCAATGATGACAAGTTCTGTTTTGCCTGTGAGAGAGATACCGCCCCACACCATGACACTGCCCCCATTGAAAGGTGTCACGCGATCTGTGCAGCGATCTGCATAGCGTTCTCCACGCCGTCTCCATACTTTTATCCTGCCATCCAGCTTCTGCAGACAGAACCTTGATTCATCACTGAACATGACGTTGCCCCACATTCTTTGGTTCCACTGTCGGTGCTGTCGACACCAGCGCAAACGGGTGTGACGGTGAAGGGCAGTCATTGCAGGCTTCCTGGCAGCCTTATAAGCATGAAGACCGGCCATGTGCAGTCTGTTCCTCACCGTCTGATCAGAGATCTGTCTGTGGTACCGTTGTGCAAATCCTGCCTGTAAATCTCTGGAAGAAAGCCTACGGTTCCTCAGTGAAGCAAGGGTGAGGAACCGGTCTTCTTGGGGTGTTGTCTTCCTGGGACGGCCACTTCGTGGTCTGTCTTTGACTTCACCAGTCTCACGGAACTTGGTCCTAAGTTTGGAAATGGTACCAGGGCTGACACCAAATAATGCTGCCACTCTGCGTACCGGAACACCAGCTTCCACTTGCCCTATTGCACGGGCCTTATCCTGAAGGGACAAACGTGGCATGTTTATGCTTGGAGCACACACAAACTCAACAAAGTTGCAGGACCCATGCACACAAGTGCTGTCAATTAGGTGCCAATCAGGTGCCAGTCACACACCTGTGACTTGCATATACCTGCCAGCACTTGAAGCTCAAAATGAGAGTGAATACCAACAGAAGAATATTGCAGGGGATTTTGGCACATTTTTTTGGGCCGCTACCCACACGGTTAGCTGTGTTGCTCATTCCACGAATGCATGATCCTTACAAGTTGTACCTCGTTGTAAAGGCGACTAATCAGGCTTTCCAACGATATAAAATACAATACCAATTGGTATTATTAAAGGGGAGGAATAATCGACCGAAATAACGTTTCCAAACTTTTTTTGAGGAGTTTAATTCAAATATACTAAATTCAAATTCAAATACTTTTGTCAGTTATTGAGCTCCATACCGACACCCTTCTCATGCATCCTGTGTGTGAGCTATAGGCTATATCAGCGCAGACAAATTATGCCTGCTTTCAGGAGATCTAAAAATTGTCACGCAAAGATTAGTTACTATTAATGCCTGCTTTAGTAAATCAGACAGAATACTTAATTGGCCTAATTTACATTGGGATGGCAGGTATGCCATCCGCCAAGTTACGGCTTGGCGGGGCATGCCCCATACCTATACAGCACCGAGAGTTTGGCACTTTTCAGGGTTTCCTACAGAAGTAACCACAATAACCATAGACACACAGCCCTTAAAAACATGAACTTCTGTATGTTCTGACCTCATGTAACCACACAGCATTCAGATACAACTTCACACATCCACACAATAAAGCCCCAAACTTGGGTTATTTTGCCGTTTTTTCTCCTTCCTCTTCCGCTTCTTCTTCTTATTCTTCTTCCCATTTTCCTGCCAAACTGCCTGCGTCTGTCGCGATGTTATCCAATGGGGAGAATTATTATTTGAGGGCATGGTCCGTATACCTGCTCATCAAGCTTATCGTCCAATAAAAACGCTTCATACTAATGTTTTTTAATGTTAATGTAGCTAATGGCTTCATGCTTCCCAAGAAGTTACTGTGGCTTAGTGGTTAAGACTGCAGCCTCTTACACAGTGGATAGTGGGTTCAAGCCCAGCAGGGCATGTGTGTTTTCCACAAAAACAATGTGTAACTGTTAAGTACTTTTCATTTCTTAGACTGTAATTATTTTCACATTGACACATTAACGTATTTTTATTGCAAAGGCAAAAGAGGTTTACAATATTAACTGTTAAATGTTTCACTTGTATTATATGACACCCTCCCCAAACCGGACACTCGCCTTTGTCTGGTTTGGGGAGGGTGTTACGCTCTGCTCTTGCGGTCATGACTCACTGACTGTGGAAACCCCTTGCCTCGGCCAACATTTATTTGTTAATTAATTTCTTCACTTCAGCTCTGTTCACTTTATCCTTTTCGCACATAACACAAGGTCACCATAAAATTAACTACGAAGAAAATTAAGAATTTACGATAATAGCCTACATTAAAAATTGAGGATAGCCTCTTTTAAACTGCAAGCCTTTAAGCGATCGGATTTATAAACTGCCAATTCCCCAAACATATCTGATTCATGGTTAGTCACTTATAAATAAATAGATAGCCTCCGAATGTGGCTCTAGTATACGCTACTCTGCTGATAATGTAGCTTACTGCAAACACTTTTAATTATAATAATAATAATAATAAAAAGAAGAATAATCTCTGGTATGTACTTTCTTAGTAGTATCTACTGTTTTCTTTCTGGCTAAGATTCCTGGGAAATATGCGTTGTCCAATTAAGCTTGTTCGCCAACGTTACTTCCTGCTTCTCGTCAGGAAGCAGAAACAAGCTAGGCTACTACGAAGCGAATCAACATGCGAAACTAAACCTAGCTGTCTGGTACCAAAAGATTTCCCGCAGGTAACGTTCTACACTACCGGAAAAAAACTCACTAGCTCACTCACTAGCTCGCTCGCTAGCTCGTAGCCCACACATGGAAGGTTGGAGTTACGCATCCGGCAATCCAGTGTTGAATAGCCTAACGTTAAATGTATTTCATAGAATACTAATAGCCCTATTTTAAAACTGTATTTCCATATTTTACTGATGCAAACTATTTAGGCTGTACTACCTATTTAGGCTGTATGTCTTTCAGCTAGAATGTGTTTGCGTTTACCCCATTATGCATGTATGTCTCCATGTAGACTTGGTTCATTAATTTACATGCTTCTTCATGATCCATAGCTCAGGTGGTGATGTTCATTGTATTTCATTACACATTAAATACTGCTCATCTACAAACTATTTTAATGTAATTGTGTGCTGTCTGTAATAGGATAACTGTTCTCATTCTTGTCAATAGAGGTTATGGTTACGCGAATGTCTGCATACATTTCTTTGGAATGCATGTCTCTCTCCGTGTTTATCTTCATGCATTATTCATCATTAGTTAGCTATACAAAATAAGTGATATCAGATCAAAAACGTCTCTGACGTAAAAAAAGCCAAGTTACTCACGCATAGCCTACATAGCGCTGTCCATAAGTTCTTAATTCCAACTTGCAAAAACTAGGCCTGCCTTTAAAAGTCTTGATATCAAAATGTGGCCAAGTTACAACTAACAATATTGCCTATTGTAGCTCACACTAAATAAACTAGCTCTATTCCAAAGCAATGCTATCCAAACTTTCCTAAATTATTTAATGCAACTTTGCCCTGTGTTTCTTCATCTTTGCATGTGAAGAGATTGTGCCTCATGGAACAACATATGATTTCAATAAATATTTTTAACAGTTGATGAATAATTACACTCCAGAATGGATATGGTTGTACTTTGTTGGCAAGTTTACTTTAGAAAATGTACAGGTTTTAAAATGTTAACTGCTGCTACAGCATTCTTTACAATTCACAAACAGACATTTATATGAAGAAACATCATGTACAATAGAGAAAGGGGTGATGAATAAAAAAATGCAGATAAAAATTAGTAATATTTTTACCTAGTAAATAGCGTACATATAGCATTTTTACAAACGTATCCAGACATGTTTGTGGGTCAGATGGTGGCAAATAAGTAATAGCACCAATTTTCTTAACATAATAGTATGTATGATATTTGCAAACAGAATTTTGTGAACACAAGGATATCTATGCTCTGTAGGACCACACAGGTTTTGATAGAAATCCAAATAAATAAATAAATAAATACATAATAATAATAATAACTAGAATGTAAAGTTTATGAATAAACTTTGGTGTGATTGCTTCAGCTGTATGGATTTTTAAAGTTGCTGTATCCAGATTAAAAAGTTAAAGAGCTGTAGCATCTTAAAACTCATTAAAATCTTAAATTAGTCAGGAGGAATGGATTATAATGTTCAGTTAGGGCTTTAGAATGTAACAGAATGTTCAGTTAGGATTTTAGAATGTTCACTTACGGCTGGGGGGCAGTTATAGTCAGTGGGGTAGTTAGTGAGTCTGGGGTAATCATACTGGGGTAGTAGGTGAGTGGGGTAGTTATAGTGAGTTGGATAGTAATGGTAAGGAAAGAGTTAAAATCACATGGTAATGAAAGGCTTAAAGTGGACATGAAGCACTCGGTAAAGTAGCTCTGGTTCGTTAGCTTTTTACCTTATATTAGATATGACCATGCGTTCAAATCTCAAACCGACCCGTATTTGCTGGAAAAAGAAGTTACAATTTGCTTTTTTTGCAGCAATGTGGTCAAAAATTAAGCACTTTGAGTACCTAGAAAAGCGCTATAGAAATTGAATGCATTATTATTATTATTATTAAAATACTCAGTCAATAAATTTTTTACACAAAAAAATTTAATTGCAATAGGTGCCTTTCCTTCATCTAATGCCTGTGCATGTGCTGATTTTTTAAAATATTGTGTCGTTTGGACGGGGTATTAACATTTGTTCAGGACCAATCAGAGGGACAGGTTGAGTCCTGGGATCCCCCTATCTCCTATATCAGCTGGCTGCAGGCTTGGAGAAAGCAGTTCTGGACGAAGCAGTTGTAGACGAAGCAGTTCTGGACGACGCATGCGCACTTTAGACAAAGCCGTTCTGGACGACGCATGCGCACTTTAGACAAAGCCGTTCTGGACGACGCAGTTTTAACTGGAACATGGCATCGAGAAAGACTGTAAATTATAGAGTAACGTTACAACAATTATGAACATCATTATTATGGAGTGTAATGTTATAATATAACAAGCGAGTAAATGTTTTTAAAACTATAAAATGCCTAAATCGTAATATATCACAATGGCGTATTGCTTAGTGTGCGCTTGTAAAGCCATAAACTGTGGCTAGTTGTTGAATTCACGCATGAAACTACATCCATTCTCATTACTTTATTTCACGGTTCAGTCAAGACATTACAGTATTATAATAATGTAATTTAGTTTGTGCAAGTTGCAAACTAATTCATAAATCCTAGTTAGCTACGATTTGTAATTATGTTGGAGCTAATATCAGACGTACTGTGGATGTAAGATTTTTTTAATGTATATACTGTATATACGTGTGTATATATATAATATATATATATATATAATATATGTGTGTGTGTGTGTGTATATATATATATATTTTTTTTTTTCACTTAACCCTTTCGCACGTAAGTTCCAGATTCCAGACACTGGTCCTCCAGCGTGAGTTATTTTTTTGCATGTGTTCTCAGAATATGTGACGTTCTAAACCGTCATTATGACGCAACAAACAGATCTGCCTCTAAAATCCCCTGCTTATTTCCTTATTATTCGTCATCTAGTTAATGATTGGCTATCTATGAGGCTAACTATATTTATTTGTAAAGCACTTACTGTATATAAATGTAATGATTCTTGTTTGTATTATCTTTGAGAGTTGGGCATACAAACCTGAATGATACACTACAGCTAATAAAGAAACATCATATACAAATGTCATCAAAAGGAGATAATAGTAGCCTACGCGTCTTTTTTAAATGGCCACGATACTCACAAGAAAGACAGACCCTTCAAGAAAATTAAGAATGTGGAGTTCAAATCAGTTTTCTCTCATAAATCAGGAAATAACATCTACAATATGCCTATTATCTTCAATTTTACAACAAACCGGGCTAATACACATAACTAGTTTACTTTTACTCGGTGAACTAGGTGGCGATAATGCCCCGGTGCGAAAGCAATTCGCCATTAACAAAATTAGAAGACTACGACTTACTTACCAAACTGTTTGGAGTCGCCGTTTCGTCTGCATTACCTTCGGAGTTCCCGAAATATATATATATATATATTAGCATTTTATCTAAGACTATTGCAGTTGTAAAGAAGTATTTATTTTACATGCCACGATACCGTGCAGTTCAGTTCACTCATGTTCACGTTGCCTCAGCGTGCTCCGTAGCTGCTATGGCTTCACAACTGTGATTATTGTGAGGGTAGCGCTTATATTGTCATTTATTGAATTTATATTAGTAAAAACACACAGAATGTCTAAGATTAGTATGAGCTATGTTATATTTTTGATTTTGTATTGACCAAATGATACTAAATGAGTAAATAAGCGTTACTTGGCATAATTTATGCTATGATAATACCATATTCTATGTATATATAAAAATACAGAAACCATGTTGCTTGTTTATAGAAAATTTAATTATATACAATGTAAATAACAACACAACAGTAACAGACAAAGTCACAACAGTAACAGACAAAAGCAGAACAAGAATACCAGAACAATATTAACTGAACACTGACACACAACCCCCCCCCCCCCCCCCCCCCCCACACACACACACACACACACACACACACACACACCCACCCTAACACCCCCCCTAACTGAACAGTGACACACAACCTCCCCCCCCCCCCATATATCATCCTATCCTACTCTAACTGTTCCAGAAAACAGGATTACAGCATGATTAGTACTGAGTTAGCTGGATAACTGCACTAAGTGAAAACCGGAACAACTCTTCAGTCCATGTTCCAGATTTGGGAGGGTTCCGGGTTTTACTCAGTGCAGTTATCCAGCTAACTCAGTACTAATCATGCTGTGTCACATCCCCCAACCCCCCGGCCTAGTAATTTTTTAGAGTATGGAACTCTTCAAAACAGGGAGCTGGACACAGGGCAGTGTCACATGAGGAACACATGTAACGCGTTAGTTTTCTCTCCCCTTTTGCGTCGGGTGGTGTAGAGGCAGACTCTGCAGTGCCGCCTTGTGCTCTGTCCCTGGGCTTCTGTAGGAGGCACAAAAGAAGGAAAGTGCCTCCCTGTGAGCCGCAGTGGGGGTGTTGACGCAAGGTCGCCCTCCAGTTGATCGCCGGGGTAAGGGATGCTCCTGGATCAGCTCTTTCACCAGCTTCAGCCGAAAGTCCTTGTATGGCATGCGTTCCTCTATGGGTGAGTAAAAACAATTTATTATTATTATTATTGTTTCATTATTATTTTTAATTATTATTATTATTTCTGTAGTTGGTTATTATTATTATTGTTGTTATTCTTTTTGTTATTCTAAGTAGTAGAAATAAAAGTAGCAGTAGTAATAGTAGTAGTATATTGTTGATGTGGGTCTTGACACTAAATGTTATTTTCTTACCAGACAGTTTTCGATGGACAGTGTAGGCATTGAGGACTGCAGTGTCGAGCAGGTGAAAGAACAGCTTCTTGTACCACTTGGTACTTTTTCTGGCACAGTCCACAAAGCTGGTGATCATGTCCGCCCTGTCCACTGCTCCCATCTTCTTATTATAATCAAGGACGCACGCAGGTTTCACCTTTGGCTCCAGCCTTCCAGATTGAGCCATGGAAGAGGGGTGAACAGTTGTGAGGAAGTTCACATCCCTCTTGTCTTGCCACTTTACCGCCAGCTGAGTGACATTCTCCCTGAAGGTGACCTCCCCTCTCTTCATTTTCTTTGGGAACGTTGGCATCCCCCTCCTATTCAGCCGGACTGTCCCACACGCCCCAGTCCCCTGGTGGAGTAAGTGCTGGAACAGCATAGGACTGCTGTACCAGTTATCCACATACAGGACGTGCCCTTTCCCCAGATGTGGAGCCAGGAGGGTCATAACCACAGACCCAGGGACCCCCAGTCCTTCAACTGATTTGATTGATGTTGTGGCCCCAGTGTAAATGACCATATCTTGCACATACCCCGTCACCACATCACACAGAACAAAAAAACTTTATCCCAAACCTGTGGCTCTTGCTAGGGATATATTGCCGAAATCCCAGTCGACCCTTCCACAACATCAGGGATTCGTCCACGCACAGGTCCTTGTATGGGATGAAGGACCGCTTGAAGGCTGAGGTGAGGGCATTGAACACATTTCTGATTTTACTGAGGGGGTCTCTAGTGTCTGCATGGGCAGGGTTCACAAAATGTAAACACCGCAGGAGATTTAAAAAACGGTCTTGGGAGAAAACTGAGGCAAAAAATGGAGTGAGGAGAACCGGGTCAGTACTCCAGTACTCCCTCAGGGTAGATTTCCTGACCAGTCCCATCAGAAGGGCAATGGCGAGGAATGTGTACACTTCATTTACACATGTAGGTACCCATTTGGAAAGCTTTCCAATTACGCCAATCGCTGTTTCTCCCTGCTGTTCACTGGCGTATCGGTTGGTCTCCTCCACAATCTCTCCCACTGTCTCTACAGAGAGAAACATCCTGAAGCAGTTTACTGCAGTGGGAGTCTCCGGAGGATTTTGGACACCAGAAATTGAGCTGTCAAACTCAATTCCTGGCCCAGGGGGAGTGAAGTCGACGGCAGTCCTCCAGTCACTGGACCTCACCTCCTCAACTGGCACCGGACCTTCAGGGCGGCTACAGGGGACTACAGATGGACTCTCCTCAGGGTTTTCCTCCACATCGTCATCTCCCTCCCCGAGCTCAGGGTTCCTCTCAAGGGAAACTAAATTTGGGGGTAGTCTCTCCTCAGAATCGCTGTCACTCCCACTTGATTCAGTATTGTAATCACCCTCATCATCTGAATTAAAGAAAATTTCCCTAATTTCCTCATCAGTGAGTTCTCTTCTCTTCCTGCTGTTCGTAAACATATTTCTTCTGCATCTGTACTCTAGCTCGCTGATACGGTTCTCTGATACTCTGATACTGGTGTTCAGACTGAGGTGATGGGTGCACGTGAGGGGTGCACGTAACCCCATATTCTAACAGCGGGAACACTTAGATAGAAATCAATGCAAGCAAAGAGCATCTCTGGTAAAAATATTTTATTTGCTCATCTTATATCATGCTAGTACATTTGATGAAAAGGTCTGACATTCCGATTCTGATATTTGTAGATTTGTTATGAGAATTATGTTAATACAACATCTTGTTATCGATTTTAAAAAAAGCTAATGCTGAAAATAAAGTTCGGTCATGTACGCAGCCTTGTTTGTTTACACTCGTCATCAGGCAAGGCCATGGGAAAAACGTCATAACTAAATGCACCCCAGACAAGCCGATGTAAAAATAAAAACTGTCTGTTACTTGCTTCGATAAATGTTTGGATAAAATGACGTTACGATATACGAGTACACGAATATGGAAATAAAACCAAGACTTTATTATCGCAAATGTGTAGCGTAACATTTCCAAATATGTACGTAGATATTTGAACGTGCAGGACAAGATGCTAACACGTAGCCTACTCAGATTCGTGAACGTGTACCCGCCATAGGCTGAAAATGTATTAGCAAATATGTACTCGGATACTTGACAGTGCTGGACAAGATGCAAATGTATAGCCTATCAAGATTTGTGAATGTGCATATAAGTGAGATCGTCGGTATAATACAACTAGCTACGTAGTAACCCATATGCATACACTGCAAATGAAACTAGATGACTATTCGGATAACAACTAACGTTAACATAGTAACATTTGCATTTCAGTACAGCAATAAACGACTTGTAGGTACCGCACTGGAATCATGTTTGCACTTTTACATTAGGATGCAATTGTTAGCTTGTGTTAAGGAGGTTAAAAACCACCAAACTGCTAAGCTAGCTCAGTGTTGATGTAACTAAAATATTCGATGCACAGCAGTGTCATTTATTGTTCATTTCAGCTTCTGAAATCGCAAGTTGATGGTTTATTTTCCATAATATACGCACCTCTGTGACGTGTCTAGACCGTGTTTAGACGGCAGTAAACCATTGTGACCGCATTCTCAACGGAGCGTCCCAATGATACGTTCTAATCACATACACTACTCACAAAAAGTTAGGGATATTCGGCTTTCGGGTGAAATTTCAGGATGAACCTAAAATGCACTATAACCTTTACAGGTGAAATTAATTTGACCTTCTCTAAACTTTTGAATGCACATGTCCAACTATTCAATGTTTCAGTACTTTTTGCACAACTTGCTGTTCTCTAACAAGCTGAACGGCAAAATTCACAACAGGTGTTTGATCCATGAATCGACCAATACATTTCCTGGTTCAATTAGAATTGGTATTTAAACAGTCCTCTTCATCATGCTGTTCACATTTTGACATCATGAGACCAAGACGACACCTAACAATTGATCAACAGTACCTCGCCATTGCGAGGGTTCAAACAGGATGTTCTCAGAGGGAAGTGGCCACTGAGCTTAGAGTGTCACAGAGTGTCATCAGCAGGTTGCAACAGAGATACAGAGAGACTGGAAGAGTCACAGAAAGGCATAGAAGTGGACGTCCTTTGGCCACATCCCACACTGATGACCGCCTCATTGTGAACAGTGCCCTGCGGAACCGGATGATGAATGCCACTCAACTCCAGGCACATTTAAGGGAGGTGAGAGGCACCCAAGTGTCACGTCAGACCATTCGAAACCGTTTACATCAGCGTGGTCTGCGTGCTAGACGACCTGCAAGGGTACCTGACCACACCACCAGGCACAGGCGTCATCGTCTTGCATGGGCCAGGGAGCATTTACGCTGGACGAGGGACCAGTGGGCCTCAGTGCTGTTCTCTGATGAAAGTCGATTCACGTTGAGCAGAAATGATGGCCGCCAACGATGTTGGAGACGTCAAGGAGAGCGCTATGCATCAGCCACTGTTGTCACCAGACGACCCTTTGGTGGTGGCGGTGTTACAGTGTGGGCAGGTGTGTCTAGTCAATACAGAACTGCCCTACACTTTGTGAATGGTACAGTGACAAGCCCATACTACCTGAATAACATCATTAATCCAGTCATTGTGCCCCTGCATGAACAACACAGGCCTAATTTCATCTTCATGGACGACAATGCTCCAGCTCATCGAGGTCGCATCATTAGGGAAAGGCTGCTGGAGACTGGGGTACCTCAAATGGAGTGGCCTGCACTTTCTCCAGACCTGAATCCCATAGAAAACCTATGGGATCAGCTGACTCACCGTGTAGAGGCTCGTAACTCTGTACCCCAGAACCTCAATGACCTGAGGGCCGCCCTTCAAGAAGAGTGGGATGCCATGCCTCAGCAGACAATAAGTCGACTTGTGAACAGCATGAGACGTCGTTGTCAAGCTGTAATTGATGCTCAAGGGCACATGACAAGTTATTGAGACATTGACATTTTTGTTGTGGTATACCCACCACTGTTGTTGGCTTTTGTTTCAATAAATTGTTTGAGATGAGGAAATCACCATTGCATGCTTCTACTTAAATGCCCTACTTTCATGATACGTATAATATCACTGTAGCGTGAACTTACATTTTCCATAAATTTCACCCGAAAGCCAAATATCCCTAACTTTTTGTGAGTAGTGTATTTGTGATGGTACGCGTTTGGGCCATGTCTGGAATGATCACATATTTGTGATGGTACGCGCGAAAGGGTTAATTGTAATACTTGCCATATGTCCTTTTGAGATAATTAGTGTTCTCATTTTTTAGTGATTCTACTTCGCAATGTACTTGAATCTGTCTTTCAGGGAGGACAGTGAAGACACCCCTCCCCCACCTGACACCTCTGTCGTAGGAGGTGGTAAAAGACAGGTTTGCCAAATAAAGTGATGTATAATTCATTACTTTTGCTGTAAAAAGTCATGTTGAAGGCTTGTTATAGATAAACCTGTTATTCGGTTGGCTTATGGGGCTCTGGTAAATCTAATTTTGAAGTACAGTCCCATTTTAAATGTAAAGCAGATTGGTTGGATAACATTAGGGTAAGTAATCCTTTTCAGAGAGGTATTTGGGCACACTTTGTAAGAGAATACCCTACTACACATAAACACAAAACATCTGTAGGTTAATCTTCTTCACATTTTGTATTACAAAAACTGTTTTAAAAGAAAAATAAAGTTTTCTGATGATTGACATCGAGACAGAAAGATATGTTTTATATTTGGAGAGGTTTGGATAGCTTTTGGGCCCTGTTTAGCACCTGGGCCCTGTTTTGGGAAAAATACCAATGGATAAGGAAAGCCTGTAGATATCTTTACCAAATTGTATAGACAAGTGGACAACATATTAGGGCACTAGTATAAGCAATTCTGGCTTGCTCCAGTACTTTGAAGGTGAGATATTCAGTGATAAACTATAAAAACACAAGGCGTTTTGTATTTTGTTTTGTATTCTTATGTGTATTTTGTATAAACTGTATGTGACCACTTTGACAAATGTATTCTGTTGCAAATTTCTGATTGGTACAAGCCTCTTCTTTCATTCAAACTTTCAATCACGGATGTGCAGTGAATAGTTTTTGAGATATTGGCACTTAATTGACACTAGTAAAAACTAGACGAAAATTGGGCCAAATGGGCCAAAGTAAATAGGGTTAATTGATATTAAGTGTTAATTGTTTCTACAACATGATATGAGTCACCTGTGTCTAAGCTTGTTTCACGAACGAATCTGACGAAGATACGCCGAAACGCACATCGTTTGTTCTATTTTTATTAATAAACATTTTTGCATCTAAACGTTTTTTGCCTCTGAAGGTCAGTCTTTAAACTTTTCTCGTTTGAAACATTGGAACATTGAACATTGGAGCTTTGCATTATATATTTTCATCCTGGTTTTCTCTTTTTTCATGCTTCTTCATTTTGCCGACACCAGCACCTCTTTGATGGAGACACACAAGGCTTTTCCCTTTTTTTCTTATGATATATAAGGAGTTATATATACATAACCATGGTCATACTCTCGACCTTGTTTTAACACTTTGCTTTCCTGTCTCCAATGTTGTTGTAAATAATGTTTGTCTGATCACTGGCCCATCATGTTTGATACCATTCTAACTCAGAAATCTGTCCTGCCTGTAAATTGTTCTCATTCCATTACCCCTTTCACTGCCAGGCAGTTCTCCGACGCCTACATAGCTGCTCCCCTAATCAGCACTATTGTGACCTCCCCTCCTTGCCTGGGCATAGAGGACATGGTCACTCTATTTAATTCCACCTGTGCTGACAATAAATTCTGTTGCTCCGCTAAAAACCAGGAGGCCTAAAGTTAGAGCTCAGCCCTGGCTAAATAATGTCACCCGTGCCCTTAGACAGGAGTGCAGGAAATTTGGAAACGTATTTGGAATGTAAATGGAAAAAAGATAAGCTACAAGTGTCCTATGAAATTCTAAGAGACTCCTTAGCAAAATACCAGCACGCTGTCAAAACAGCGAGGGCCAAATATTTTTCAAGTATTATTTCAAAAAATTCCCATAGTCCTAGAATTCTTTTTTAGCACAATCAATTAAGCTATTAACCCTGTTGTCACTGTCTGTCCTGTTTCAACTCCTGAGGCGTGTAAAGATTTTTTGAACTTCTTTGCTGATAAGATTGACAGTATAAGATCTCACATCTCACCTCCCACTTATGATCCGTCTGATTTAATAATTTGCCCTGTTTCTCTTAACAAGTTTGAACCTGTCTCTCTTAAAAAACAATTACATTCTGGAAAATTTTAAATCAGGTTTTAGGCCACATCATAGCACTGAGTCGGCTCGCCTTAAGGTGTCTAATGATCTACTCTTGTCCATTGATTCAGGAACTGTGCTATCTTAATTCTGTTGGATCTTAGTGCTGCGTTTGACACAGTTGATCACACTATTCTCTTGGACCGTCTAAAGCATGAGGTTGGTATTCAGGGTACTGCCTTACAATGGTTTACGTCCTACTTAAACAATAGAACATTTTCTGTTAAGATAGGGAACTCTTCTTCTTTCACGGCACCTATCACCTATGGAGTACCTCAAGGTTCTATTTTAGGTCCTTTTTTATTTTCTCTGTATATGTTCCCCCTAGGTTCTATTTTTCGTAAGCATAGCATTTCCTACCACTTTTACGCCGATGACATGCAGTTATACCTTCCGCTGAAACCTGGTGATGATCAGTGCATAAAGTCTGTCCTTGATTGCCTCGAGGACATTAATGTTGGATGGTGAAAAATTTTCTCCAGCTAAACGAAAAAAAGACGGAGGTTATCTTATTTGGTCCCCCTGACTCCACCAGAGGTTTAGCCACTAACCTAGGACCTCTGTCCTCAAATCTACATACACGTGAAAAATATTGGTGTCATCTTTGATTCTGCCCTAAAATCTGACAAACAAATACAACTCTGTTGTGGGTGGTAGCTTCTTCCAGCTTAGAGCCATAGCTAAACTAAAATCTTTCCTCTCATTTAAGGATTTGGAGATTGTTTTACATACCGCCTTCACCGCCCGTATCAACTACTGTAATTCCCTTTACATGGGAGTCAGTCAGTCATCCTTATCTCGGCTGCAGTTAGTGCAAAATGCAGCTGCTAGGCTCCTGACACTAAGAAGAGGGACCACATTTCCGCGACACTGGCCTCTCTTCACTGGCTGCCTGTCAAATACAGAATTGATTTTAAGGTTTTATTATTTGTTTTTAAAGCTCTACATGGGTTTGCACCTCAGTATATTTCTGACCTCCTTTGCCCCTATTCCACCTCCAGGCCTCTTAGATCCTCTGACAAATTACTCCTATCTGTTCCTCGGTCCCGGTTGAAAACTAAGGGCGACCGTGCCTTCTCAAATGCTGCTTCAAGGCTTTGGAATAGTCTACCATTTTCTATTAGGTTTACCATTGACTCTTTTAAATCCCATATTAAGACATACCTTTTTACATTGGCATTTGAGTCTTAATGCTTGGCATGTGTTGTGTTTTTGTGTATTGTATTTTATACTTTTATTCTATTTATTTATTTTATGCATCTTATTTTAGATTTTCTCATTGTACAGCACTTTGGTCAACTTCTGTTGTTTTTAAATGTGCTTTATAAATAAACTTGACTTGACTTGACTTGACCATTGTCGTGGATGGTGGGAATGGCCCACTCAGTGAGGGAGTAGAAGCTCCCAAATCCCATCTGGACAGCAATTGCATTTGTGAATAAATAATTCTCGAAATGCAAATTACAGATGTTTGAGCTCGAGCAGATTGCAGCCTCCTTCATGTGGCCAAATTCTAGCCATTTCTTCCGTAGCTATGCATTTGTGGGGAAACTAAATAGCGTGTGAGGACTCTCTCACCCAAACAAGCACTTTCGTCTCATTTTGTTCGTAGTTCGCACTCACACTGACAGTTGCTAACTTGCTACTGTGAGCAACCTAAATTAGTCTAAGCTAGCTGTCACTCACATTGACGTTGAGGATAAGTTGAAAATTGAGCAATGTAATTGGACAAAAACTTTTTTTCCACTGCCTGCCAATGCAGGTACGCATCACCAAAATGTCACACAGTCGTTTACAGGAAGAAGTGAGGGAAATATTTAGCCGTGCAAATATCAACTTTAAATAAAAAAATAATAATTATTTGGTCTGCATCATGTCCTTGAAGTAATTAAACTATAGCTAACCATTTCATCACTTAAAGGAGGTAAATTTTCATTGTGTGGGGCCTTTAAACAGTCACTGAGGCACCCCACCTTGGACCACACACACTTGCAACCCAGTGCAGGAGAGATGCACGTATACCCAGCGAACAAAATTAGGTCCCCGGGATGTCCCCTGAACATCTCAAAATATCATCAGGATGTCGCCTTGACGTCTTTTTGTAGGGTTTTCTAAACGTTACATGGACGTCACAGAGAACGTTCCCTGGACGTTCTAGTAACGTCCCCCAGGTATTCATTACATGACGTTATATTGTAACAAGTAACAGACGTTACAGGAACTTCCCTGAATGTCCCATGAATGTGATGAGCATAACGTCATATCATAACCGCATAGGGATGTTGCTTGAATGTCCCCGAAAAATTCAAATTAAATGTTATATTGTAACCAAACAGTGACCTTCCTAGGACTTTAATAACGTTCTAGTAATGATTTTAGGACATCCCTAGGGAATGTCACATCATAACTGTTTGCTGGGTAGGCCTACCACAATTTCCTAAATTATGAGTCTTGTTGCATGAGCTTGTGGCACTTTTAATGCATAAAAAAAAAGTTTTGCTATCTTACTAGCCTAAATAACTTATAGCCTAATTAGACTTTGTTAGCATTAATGTACATGTTTATAATTTTCTAGTAACAGTTAACGGACTACTTAGCCATGAACTGATTTACAATTAAACTTCTAGTAACTTCGCTAAATTGAGGCCACCACATTAAAACGCAACGGAACATTATCTAATTTCGGTCAAAATTGCAAAAAAATTTACATTATAGTCATAACCATTTTGGCTAACTGTTCGCTAGGTTAACTAACGTTAGATAGCTAGTTGTTAGGTAGCCTATATTGTGGGCTACTGCACAACATCTTCGTGGTACGTTGTCATAAAGTCCATTTTTAGATCATAACTTACAGTCCTCCCATGGCCTCAGAAATCGAGAGAATATCAGAGAGAATGTGATTGCAGCGATTAGATTAATTATGTTGGAAAACATAGTTTTTGTAGCATTTAAAAAAACATGTGTAAGACTTGATTTCCCGTATCATAACCTTATACGCCTGTATACGTTCGAAAAGGTGGAAAAAACGTATTTTATATGGGCAAACTTGACACTTATGACAAAATAAAATCAAACTAATGGAAAACGTAGCAATACACATACACTGAATTGGCTTTGTTTATGTTTATTTCCTGGTCACGTCAGCCCACGTTAACGATGTTAACTTAACGTTTATTATTTTGTCACCACCTGTTGCTAGGCAGAATTAGCAACATTTAGAAACATTTCTGCCCCTCCGCCAAACATAATTTGCAGCAGGTTTTCTCTGCTTACGCAGATCACGCTCACGTTTTTTCCCTAGCAACAGTGGGGCAGAGTGCTCCGCTGCCCCACAGCAGAGACATAGGTTAGGGAGCGCAGTCTGCAGTGCGAGCACACACATACAAACAAAGGAAACTACTCAAAAACAGCACTAAGGAGTGTGAGTCAAGTCAAATTATATTTATACACGCCAATTTCATGATTGAATCACTGTTTTGTATTAAATATAAAACGTTCAGATGTTAGGAGTATCTTTCACAACAGCGCCACGTCTGGTGGGGCACTGCCCCACATGCCCCTAATGTAAAAACGCGTCTGTTGAAATGTACGTACAGTATATTATTCAGTGTATTACATTGCCTGGCCAAAAAAAAGTCACACGCTAATATTTAGTTGGACCGCATTCGTCGTGGCATTGTTTCGACAACCTAATGCAACGTCACAACATTTATTTCCGTCCAGAGTTGCATAAATTTTTGGCCAAGATCTTGTATTGACGACGGGAGAGTCGAACCACTCCATAAAGTCTTCTCCAGCACATCCCAAAGACTTTCAATGGGGTTAAGGTCAGGACTCTGTGGTCAGTTAATGTGTGAAAATGATTCCTCATGCTCCCTGAACCACTCTTTCACAATTTGAGCCCGATGAATCTTGGCATTGTCATCCTGGAATATGCCCATTGATGGGATAACCTGGTCATTCAGTACATTCAGGTACTCAGCTGACTTCATTTTATTGCTGCACAACATTGCTGAGCATAGACCTACCAAATGAAGCAACCCCAGATCATAACACTGCCTCCAGAGGCTTGTACAGTGGGCACTATGCATGACGGGTGCAACGGCGACTTTTTTTTTTTGGCCAGGCAGTGTATCTGTTGACTTATTATGTACTTTCATGATAAATGGAATACACTAATTGTGAAATATTAATATACAAAAAGTTAACAAAAAATGTGTTACGAATTATGGTGCTCACTGTATTTAAGCACATCTTAATTACACCTTTTAACATACTAAGTATATTATTAGTGGTTTCAATTTAACACAACGTCTGTATATTACTTCTGAATACTTAGAGTGCTTTGAAATGTACTTTTAGTATATTATTCAGTGTATTATCTGTTGACTTATTACGTACTTTCATTATAAATGGAATACACTTATAGTGAAATATTAATACACCAAAAGTACAGGTACAAAAGCACACTTCTACTATTAAAGTATACTTTCAAAATAGTGTACTATTTTGGTAGCCAAAAGTAACCAAAAATACGGAAAAAGTATTTCAATATATTAAAGCACATTTTAATTACACTTTTTAACATACAAAGTATATTATTAGTGGTTTCAATTTAACACAACTTCAGTATATTACTTTTGAATACTTAAAAAGTATACTAAAGTTTATGACTTGGGATGGCATAAAAAAGAAACAAAGGTTATAGTTTAAGAGGGCTCTGCTCTCTCTCTTGCCGTCTGTAGGCAGCAGCGAAAGGTGTTCTATTGGATATCTGTGAGAAAACCAGGAGACAGAGGATGGAATCTAATTCACACTCCTCTCCAGCTTCAATCCTCCTTTCACTGGTGGCGCATCTAAGCAGCGAATGCTTGCAATTGTGTGAGCTAAACTGCTGGCCTTTCAGCCCTGTCAGCCTGTTTCCTTTACAATTAATTGGGTTTGTTAGTAAAGCTGTTCATTATTAGTTAATTGCTGTTAACTATAGAGGGATGAATGGCTAAAGAGGGCTTGACCTGCAGCGGTAAAGATTTAGTCCATGAATGTGTGATGTTTCTCCTGCTGCATTGTCCCGGGGCATGTGGGGTGGGAAGTGCGGATGAGATCTTTGTTACCTTTGTACAGGGGTGTGGGCCTCTGCTGGGCCAGAGGCACATGGTATCCTGGGCCTGCTTCACTCCACCCTCTGAGAAGAAGAAAGGACAGACTGACCCAGAGGACAGACTCATTCAGGGGTATACCCTACCCCCACCAACCTGAAGATGGCTGGAGGGCAGTTCCTCTCCCCTAACCCCAACCGACCCCCACCCCCGCCAATTATTAGCAGAAACACACCGGTAAGCACCAGTTCCGCTTACCCCCACCCTTGCCCCTTTCACCAATTTAACAAATTCATGTTCTTGTATCAGGTACTTCAGTATATACACACTTCACTTACAAACAGATGCAAGCATAGACACTCATGCATGCACACACTGATACACATGTACTTCTAATATTCTTGTGTACACATATACACATGAATGAGCATACAGTTCACATGCACTCAAAACACATAGAGTACACAGACACAATAAACAAGGACTAGCATTGTATTAACTATTTATTTTTGGAGAACTCAATGTTATATTTTAAATCAATATTTTTATATGTTATATTTTGTTATATTTTTAATCAATAGTTTTCATGCTTTATTTGGTATGATGTACTGTATTCATAACAGGAAAAACTGTTATGCTGTAGAGTTATGTTATTGTGTACTTGCTTAGAAAAAAATTAACTTGTAACATATATGCACCCCACTGTCTTTGTGAAGGAGGAACATCTCTTGGAAAGAAAAAATATACACAATTTCTCAAAAAACAAAATTAAATATAGCTGCAAGCAGCGATTCCCGGGGACCGAGCGGCATCAGCAGCATGTCTGACAAATGGATACTTGTTCCCATAGCCAACTGCGTAAAGTGACCTGCGGTAAATCTTTCGTTAGTCGGTAGTATCGTAAGCGACTGGGCCATGTCGGTGAAACAGTGAACAGTTAATACTGTTAAATTTCTTAACCTTTGCAATAAAAAGGCATTCGTTACTGTGAAAAGAACATAAAAAGAAGCTCACCATTTGCACAACAGTTTTGCCAAACATTAACCAAGCCATTGGTACCAAGCAGGAATCGAACCACTGACCTCACGCATGGAAAGCCAAGATTGTAACCACTAGGCCAAAGCAGGATAATGGAAATGTGCAGGCCAAATAAGACTTTTGTGTTGGATTGGATTATGAAGTCAGTAAGCCAACACAAACAGTCAACAGTTAATCTTGTGAAATTTCTTAGCCTTTGCAATAAAAATAACTTGTTTTATGTTAAAAGACCATTCTTAGCATGACGTGCACATTGTGCGCCTCAACACAAATGTTAGGAACTGGTGGGGATCGAACCACTAACCTACTACACGGCAGTACAATACCTTAACCACTAAGATAAAGGAACTTTCACAGTTGGTAAAGGTAGGTAGACAGCCTGTTAAGCATAGATAGTGTACTTGGCGGATGGCATACCTGCCATCCCAACATATGTATTTCTATAGCGCCACCTGAGTGCAGACACTAAGTTACGTCGCGGAAAATCCAACATGGCGGACTTTATGGTTCTGTATACCAAATTTTGTGACTCTAGGGCTGTGTCCGAATCAGAGCCCTGTTCCCTGTCCACTGTCTCCTGTCCACTCAGACCCCTGTGTACTATGTGCCCTGTTCCCTCACATTGCAAGCACTGTGCGAAAGAAATCCCGCAAAACTCTTTCCAAACTAGTGAGGAAGTAGTTCGTAATATTGTTTTTTTATATATAATATCAGTCAGTTAACATATGAAAATTGTTACAAAGTGTAGACTATGAATGAAGATAGAATTAACAAAAATACGAAGTATTTCGTAATATGACCCACTCTTGTACCATAGATATGCATATACGCTTTTACGTTTTTACTTCCGAGTTACTTACTGAAATTGTCGGGTGAGTGCACAGTTCTGCAGATGAGTGTGCTCCTAAATTCCCTCAACAAAACCCCGGAAATAAGGGGTTCGTCCTGGTATTTGAAGTGCCCCCATTTGTGAGAAAAAGTCACCCACTCAAAGCTTTTTGACGAAGTGGACTCAAATATGCGTACTCAAAAGGGTGTAGGGCTCTGATCCGGACACAGCCTTGGTGAAACGGGGCGTTGGCAGTGGGCATGTCAATGTCAAAATTTTGTCGCGTGCACTACATCACAACCAGGTGTTCAATCTGCGTCCAAGAGTTTGGCAATCCCAACAACCCTTCCAAGTTTGGTGATTCTCGGCCAAATCAGCTCACGGGAATTTTAGGTGAAAGGGGCGAAGAAAAAAAAAGAATCCAAACAAAAATAATAGGGTACCAGGAGCTAAGCTCAGTCCCCTAATTAAATGCACAGCATTTGCTCAATAAAAGACTATGATAGTATTAGACTTTTTGTACTGCTAGAGCTATTTCATTCCTAAATTTTGACAAAGAAATTGCAAGTCTTGTTCACATGTTTAATTCATGTTATGAGGGTGCATTTCATAATTTTTGTTTTCCGTTTAAATAATGTAGTCCCTATTTGGTTAGCCAGCTAACCAGTTAGCAATGCTAATTTATTGGAACTCATAAGTCCAGTGATGATGCTGGGATGCCTCATATAATTTTTATCTTATCTTCTATATGCTGAGCATTCACAACTGCATTTGCCAGAGAGATAAGAGAGAGATAAATAAGCAGCTTATGTCTCAAGAAATGCAAAGGTGAATTTCAAATGCTGCTGTAAGCACAATATTAGGAAAATCTCAGAAATCATGCACTCGCCAAGTTAACAGCATTACCCAGGGAGAGGGAGGATTGATGGGTTGACTATCTCTGATCATGAACCAGCACCCCCCTTCTGGCCAGTCAGGCATCCACAATTTGCCTGCACAAGCTGCACATGACCTGTCCTTCAAAAGACTTAGTGGGACTCATTTATGAATTTGGTTGTAAAAATGAGCATATATGTATGCGTACAAATGTGTATACGAAAATCTCACGTGTGATTCATCAAACTTGCGTAAAACACAGATGTGAGCGTAAATGTGTTCACAGGTTGATAAATCAGACTTGATTGTAGGGCTGTGTTGTGTCCTATGCTTTTAAGAAGTGATGACGTAGGCACGTACGTTGTTGACGCTAGGGAAGCGTGAGTAACCAAAGTGTTGGACTGTTGTTCAGTGTTGCTTGGACAATAAAAACGCCGTTTAAGTAAGCTCTGCTTTGCTGCTTTACTTATTCAAGAACATAACAAATTGGCGACGATGATACGGATTTACTGAGAGTTCTACGTTTTTTTTTTTTGTTAACTTTACAATGGCTGCAACTGCGCCTTTTCCAAGTTTTTTTCCTGCCCTGCCCCAGTGAGCCTGCGGTCCCATTTAAGACATGGCGGAAAATCTTTGAAAACTACCTCTTGGTCATCAATGCTAGGGGTAATGCTTGGCCATCTGCACGGCGAAGAGCTGTTCTATTGCACTGCCTGGGCACAGAGGGACAGCGTCTCTTTTACTCGCTTCCAAACACGGGCACGGACTATGACCCGGCAATGGAGTATTTCGTGCCAAAGACGAATGTTGTCGCTGAACGGCATGCTTTTCGCAAAAGAATACAAGCGCCGCATGAAACGGTCCTTCAATATGTGGCTGCACTACGTGAACTGGCATCGACGTGCGACTCAGTGACCGTGCAGATGAGGCGATCCGTGATCAGCTAGTTGCAAGCCTACATAACCCGCGGATACGTGAAAGGCTTTTGATGGACAATGCACTTACTCTAGAACGTGCCATGACGACTGCTACACAAATGGAGGCTGCCGCGGAGCAGGCTAAAGCCGTCTTTGAGCCGCAAGCCGCGCCTGTGCAGGCTGTTCAACACATGCAAAGACGACAAGGGAGACAGAGGGGTGACCGGACAAATACTGGCGATGCTTCTCAACAAGGGAGGAGAACGTGTTACCGCTGCGGATTGGAGGGACATTTAGCCAATGCACCTAACTGCCCAGCTGCATCAGTTACATGCAGACAATGCAAAAAAGTGGGACACTTTGCCAAGGTGTGTCGCGCTACACAGACACGCTCAAGAGAGGTACGTGAGGTTGACTTACCAGACGTCGAAGTGTTATATGCTGAACACTCTGCACATACTAGTGATAAGATCACATGCACTGTAGATATCCTCACAAAACAAGCACAGTCCTGTACAGTGGACCTGCTCGTGGACACTGGCTCATCTGTCTCTATACTGCCACAGAGCATCTATGCACAGTACTTTGAAAGCATTCCACTTACTGAACCCACTGTCAGGCTGGTGTCTTATTCTAAAACAAGCATACCAGTGCTGGGGTGCATGTCTGCTGATGTTTCACTCCATGGCCGCACTGCTCCAGGAACCTTCTTTATTGTGGAGAATGGAACCCCACTGCTGGGGAGGGACTTAATGACTGTGTTATGTGTGCGTATTGCAAACAACAGAGTACTGCCTCCTGACACCTCCACCTCTGCCTTGCCTCCTGATGCCTCTGCTTCTCCGCCTGCACCTGTGCTCCAGTGCACTGCTGCATCATCTACTCCTACTTTCGGGTGTGCGAAAAGCTTTGTGCACCGTGTGAAAGTTGACGCCTCTGTCACGCCAGTACGCCAAAAACTGCGCTGGCTACCGCTGTCTGTCAGAGGTGCAGTTTCTGATGAACTGAAGCGTCTGCTTGCGGCTGGAGTGATCAAACCCATCGACGCCTCTGCTTGGGTGTCCCCCATTGTCGTCATACAAAAGAAGTCTGGCAAGATACGCATGTGTGTCGACCTGCGTGAGCCCAATAAAGCAGTCATCATTGACGCGTTTCCACTGCCTCACATGGACGAACTTCTCTCCAGCCTGCAGGGCTCAACTGTGTTTTCGTCCATTGACCTGGCTAATGCCTACTACCAGGTGCCTCTGAGCGAAGAGTCTCGCGACCTAACGGCCTTCATCACCCACGATGGACTGTTCCGGTTCTGCCGTGTGCCATATGGACTGGCATCAGCACCGTCTGCGTTCCAGAAAATGATGAGCATCGTCCTCGCTGACCTGCCTGGCGTGGAGTACTACATCGATGACATCATCATACATGGCAGTGACATGCACACACATGACAAGGTCCTTACAGCTACCCTACAGCGTCTGAATTCTGCTGGCTTGCAGCTTAATGATGCCAAATGCCGTTTCCGTGAGACCAGTCTGCCGTTTCTGGGTCACACTGTCTCTGCTGACGGCCTACTCCCAGATGCTCCTGCACCCACTGACGCTACTACACTGCGCTCCTTCCTCGGTCTGCTTTCTTGGTACTCTAAGTTCCTGCACAACCATGCTACTGTGGTGGAACCTATGCGTGTGTGCCTGAGACAGACTGACAGTGCATTCGAGTGGACGGACGAAGCACAAGCCAGTTTTGAAACGGTGAAGCAAATGCTGGTAAATAGCCAAGCCCTAGCCTTGTTCGACCCTTCACGGCACACCATCATATCAACGGACGCATCTGACTACGGGTTGGGTGCTGTTATGTCACAGGTGGGCCCAGACAACGTTGAAAGAACTGTTGCATTTGCATCTCGGACTCTCTCTGCTGCCGAGCGCAAATATGCTGTTGTGGAAAAGGAAGCCCTGGCCTGTGTCTGGGCTGTGGAGCGGTGGCGCATTTACTTGTGGGGACGCCGTTTCACTCTGAAGACGGACCATCAGGCACTCACGACACTGCTGACAACGAAGGGCGTCGGACGTGCTGGTCTACGTGTTGCAAGATGGTCTGCCCGTCTCATGCCCTACACCTACGATGTCATCTATCGCCCAGGCTCTGAAAACGCACCTGCCGACTGCATGTCCCGTTTGCCCCTGCCTGCTGCTTCCTTGGCTGATGTCTCTCCTGCTGCTGCTCCTCCAGCTGATGACGACGCGGAGTATGTTGCTCTTCTCACCACCGCTCATCAGTCTCTCTCTGCTGCTGACCTTGACTCTGCCTGTGCCTCATGCCCCGAGCTCACAATGCTCCGTACCATCATCACACGTGGTTGGCCTCCTTCCCCTAAAGGCCTCGACCCTGTACTGCTGCCATACTACCCACTCCGCCTGGAACTGTCTGTCAAGGACAATTTCGTATTTCGTGGCTCCCTGCAATTTCGTATTTCGTATTTCGTGGCTACTTGTGCCTGCTGTTCTCCGCCCTGCGCTCATCTCCATTGCATACGAGTCCCACCAAGTGGTGGTGCGGACGAAGCAGCGACTTTGTGAACTGTACTGGTGGCCCAAAATGGACGCTCAGGTGCTCGGTGCCGTCCGTGCCTGCCACTTGTGCCAGTCAAATGACAAAACAGCAAACCCACGTCCAGGCCCACTACAACCCGTGCCGCTTCCTGAAGGGCCGTGGCAAAAGGTTGCCATGGATATAGTCGGGCCCTTCGACACTGCTGCTGCAGCCTGCAGGTACGCCATCACTATGACTGACTACTCTAGCAAGTGGCCTGAGGTGGCCTTCACTCGCGACACCACTACTGACACCGTGCTTGCATTCATGTCATCTGTGTTCAGTCGGCATGGCAACTCGCTGAACGTCGTCACTGACAATGGTGTGCAGTTTACCTATGCATCATTTGCATCTTTCCTGAAGGACAGACAGATCTCCCACAACCGCTCTTCTCTCTACTACCCTGCTGCTAATGGGGCTATAGAGCACTTCAACCGCATGCTGAAACAAACCATACAGTTGGCCGTCCAGCAGCATCAGCCGTGGTAGACTTTCTGCAGGTTTACCGTGCCACTCCCCATGCCACCACAGGTTCGTCTCCATTCTAACTGCTCCACAGTCGACCCATGCGAACCAAACTGACTCTGCTTACCCCTGCCCCTGAATGCACAGCAGCGAAGATGGACATTCGCCACAGAGTCAGTCAACAACAGCGCAAGATGAAGGCCTACACTGATGCCAAACGAGGTGCACGTCCTCCTGCTTTCCAAAAAGGGGACAGAGTGCGGGTTAGAAACCCTTTGCATGTGCCAAAAGGTCACCAAAGGTTCAGTGCTCCTCTCACCATAAGGGAGAAGGTTGGGGACAGTACATACATTCTGAGCAATGGTAAGACTTGGAATGCCTCTCACCTTACTGTGTTCCCACATACCGCAACCACAGACGAACACACTGTGGAATCTCAGGTTGATCGTTCACCCAGGCCTAGACGTAATAGCTGCCAGCCTGGGTGGCTCAGGGACTATGCCACTTGAATCTAAATGTAGCATGGTTAGCCTTGGAAAGAAACATGCTGAGTTTCCTTAGAATAGTGAATCGAAGGGCCGCCGCGGTGGTACAAGGGTAAGAGCGCCGACTTTCAGTCGGTGCAGTTGTGCTCTGAGGATCGGGGTTCACGCCCCGGTCCTGCCAGATCCGAGCATGGCCGGTGCCCTGTGGGAGTGGCAATTGGCGGCTGCTTCCGGGTGGGGGGAGGGGCTCGGAGAGAATCACTGCGCACAGAACGGCCCTGGGCGAGTTGGAATCATGGTCAGGAGCTCGAGGAGTCGCGCCCTGTAGAGGACGTGGCGACCTCCCTCCTACTACAGGTTGACAGGGTTGTATAGCGGTGGTTCTCTAGTGGTTGCTACACGGGGGGGAATTGAATTAGAATAGGGGTTCAATTGGCTACTAAATTGAGAGAAAATGGGGGAAAAAATCAGAAACAAATTTAAAAAAAAAAAAGAATAGTGAATCGTTGCACTTACACTAGTTGCATTACTCCAGTCAGAAGGTCTAATTGTTTATACTTTTTTTGTTACATCAGTTAGTGTTCTACTGTCTAGACTGACAACAGTATGGATTCCCTTATGTGATAATAGTTATACTGACTGGGTATTGGTGATATTATTTTGATTATACTTATGGTGGATACATGCTTATTTTGTTTATACTTTTGATCTAAATGCTTTCTGTTAGTACAAAGTAATCCTTTTCCAGAAAAGGGAAAATGTTGTGTCCTATGCTTTTAAGAAGTGATGACGTAGGCACGCACGTTGTTGACGCTAGGGAAGCGCGAGTAACCAAAGTGTTGGACTGTTGTTGGACAATAAAAACGCAGTTTAAGTAAGCTCTTCTTTGCTGCTTTACTTATTCAAGAACATAACAGGCTGCACAATTAATCAGATTTGAATCATGATTAAAATTTTGGCTTTCCACAATTACTAAACAAGAATAAATGAGAATAACGATTTAGAAGGCAGAGCCTGTTTACAAATGAAAACTCTCACTTTACTGGACTTTCTCTGGTGTTCTATTTCAAATCAAGTACTGCTATTTTATCTCCCTCACAGTAGAGGGTTAGGGCTAGAAAATGTGAAAATATAAGCTCTGTTCATTCAAAAGGTGCAATAGAAGTATTATGTTCCGAAAACCAATGAATAATCGTGTTAAATAATCGTGATCTCAGTATTGACTAAAATAATCGTGATTGTAATTTTTGCCATAATTGTGCAGCCCAACTTGATTGTACAAACCCCAATTCCAAAAATGTTGGGACAGTATGTAAAATGCACATGAAAGCAGTGATTTGTAAATTCTCTTTTACATATACAGTATTTAATTGAAAACAGTACAAAGAAAATATATTACATTTTTTACCTTATCAACTATTGATTTTTGTAAATATATGCTAATTCCGAATTTGATGCCTGCAACACGTTTCACCTGTTGACTCTGCAGTGCTCCCAACTAGAGAGCTGCACGGGGACAAATTTCTGTCCCCGTCCCGACCATCCCCGTCATCCCAAAACCCATTCCCACCCTGTCCCCGGTATCCCTAACCCCATTTCCACCCCGTCCCCGGCATCCCAAACCCCATTCCCACCCTTCCCCGCGTGCACATAATTTAAACATTTGTCCTTGCATGTTTTAGTATTTTTTATTTAATTATTTTTTAACTAGAGCAACAGAAGCAATTCATATTTTCATATGAATTTTCCTTTTACATTTGAAAGTGCCTTTGTCAATAACAGGAAACTTATCTATGGAAACAGTAGGCTACTGTAAAATGTAACAAGATTTCCAAACCCTATAGAATGTAATGTCATGCTGAAATGTTTATTTATATCCTTTGTTATCTTTACAATTATTTACATTTTTCCAATTAAACTCTTTCTATGACCCCCTGCTTATGTACAAATGGTCATTATGCATACAAAATATGCTCAGCACTTTGTTGCTCATATTGCAGACAATAAGAAAATGTGCAATCTGTTCAAATTAACCAAAAGCATAGATTTTCTCAAAATTCTCTGGGATTTAGAAGAAAAGGGATGTTCTAAATGTCTAGCTGACACTTCAGATACATTTATAATAATAATAACCTGCACATAACTCATTAAATAACGATTAAATAACATATTACCTTATTTGTAGCACACGTGAACGATTGCGTTTGTCATTTCGCTCTTGGCACTAGCGGGCAGCTCTAGCTTCCTTAAAATGAAGCCTGGGACATCGGTGATGCGCGTAACGTTAGGCTACTGGATGTGTTTAATCTGAGCACCGAGCATGCATTAATGTGAGCCCATAGACGACTGGTTCCATCACGAGAGCTCTCGATCAGCTATTTTAAAGTCGCCTGACATTTGTTGCATTTAACGAACGCAACAATATTCCCGTCAACTTTAATCAAAGAAAACTCTTTCCATACACGCTTTTTTTGTGTGTTGTTCCACACAAACTAGACGGTCACTTTTAAGATGAATGAGTACTTGTGGGTCAGCCTTTTGCATCTCCATGATTATTGGCAAACGATTTTGTCACTGTTACCAGTGCAACTCAATAATGACCAAAATATCTCATGACCGTTACCGCGGTGCTAACATACATGCCATTATCGTTCCTGTGGGAACACCGTAAAGCCCATCCCCATTCCCGCTGTCACAGCGGGAATATTTTTTATTTTGTCTCCAAACCTGCGGATTACCGCAAAATTCCGCGGTTTTACCGCTATCCCCATTCCCGTGCAGCTCTCTACTCCCAACACAATTCTTTAAAAATGTATTAGCCTAAACAACGATTGTGCCCTCACTGTTCATTGCATGCAATGTCACTGCCTCACCACTGGAAAAAAAGCGTACGCAAAATCAAGAGCTGTTTTGAGATTGGGATGGCAGGTAGGCTATGCCATCCGTCAAGTTACGGCTTGGCGGGGCATGCCCCATACCTATACAGCACCAAGAGTTCGCCATTTTTCAGGTTTTCCTACAGAAATATCCACAATGACCAAAGTCCTTAAAAACATTAACTTCTGTACGTCCTGACCTCATGTACCCACACAGAATTAATGTACAACGCCACACATCCACGCAATCAAGCCGTAAACTTGGGTTATTTTCACATTTTTTCTTCTTATTTTTCCTGCTTCCATACCCTCAAAGAATAATTCTCTCCGTTGGATAACAACATGTTACAACAAGCCCTGAAAGGCAAGGTGAAAATTTTTTTTTTTGCGAATTAGGCCTACGTACGTGATCATATTTTATACGTACGACATAATATCCCGTACGTATGAGATAAACTTTTTCATTTTTTCCGTGCTTTTCAGGGCCTCTGCCGTCTTACGTACGACTTCTTTTTCCTGCCTCCATACCCAGTGTTGTGCAAGTTCACACTTCACAAGAGCTAGCTCAAAGTTCAGTTCACACAGATTAAAATGAACTAGTTCACATTCATCGTTCACAATTTAGAATTTTGAACTAAGTTCACAGTCCCAAAAAATGAACTATGTTCACGTTAATTTCTTCCTTTTTTTTTTTAATTGAGCTGCTCCGATATAACAATATTGCACACATTTTCGTGAATTAGATAATCGCCCCAGTGATTATTACTACTACTGTTAATGGTTAAAAGATGTACTGTAGCCTACCTACAGTTGCCTAGTACCCTACTCTCAGCAAAATATCAACTCGACTCAGAGCCCTGAGCTGCGGCAATATTCCACGGCTCCAGAGCCTTGATACAAACCAAAGTTCTTTAGAGTTTTAACAGAAAGAAAATGCTGTAGCCTACACCATTAATAATCGGGTGGTTTAGCCTAGCTACTCAGCGTGGATCAACCAGAAACCTTGACAAAGGTATTCTGTTATATCAAATTATATTTTTATAATTTTAACACTTTAATAGCCTACTTTCTATTATGAAATTATTACATGTGATTGCTTACAACCGAATTGCAGTATAAAACATAATTAATATGCGATTGTGTTCAGCTAATGACAGCAAATAGGCTACTTCTTATTTAAAGTGGTGGTATTTTTATTTTAGAACTTTTTTATTTTAGAACCCAACAACAACAGTGAACAGATAAATACAATTTTGTATAATAGAAGAAATAAATAGCCCAATGGTTCAAATAAACATATTTTATGGTGTCCAAATAAATCTTTACCAAATACTATTTAAAACGAATAAACGAAACAGGCTCCTGTACACAGACACACGCATCAAGATCTGGCTTGTTTGTCAGATTTGGCTGGCTATTTCTCCTATACAGCCATCCATCCACCACATTTTCAGTAGGCTACTGGATTCTAGGATCTAAGATTTATATTTGCATAGACTAATAAAATAGCTATATGCAAATATAACCATTCAATGTCTATTCTTAGGCCACGTAATATCTAACGTTACAATCAATGACCGACAGCGTTATTTTAGGCTAACTTCTGCTAGAATATTGGAGATGGGAAAGTCGTAAATAAATGTAAACTGGATGCGATTGCAAACTAGCTTGAAAAGTAAGGGAGAGTGAACAGAAAACATTGAGCATAGGCTATTAAAAATGAGCATCAATCAGGTGATTTGGGTCTGAATAAAATATCAAAGCTAGTTTACTAACTTGATTTGCTACTAGCTAGACTCTGCTGTCTGAAACGGCTTCAAATTCCAGCTCACACCACTGGGAGAAAGAGATGCGGCTCGGGTAGTTCAAAAGAATCAAACAAACAAACGGGACTCTATTAACCGGAAGAACCAAAAACCCGCGACTCCGACTCTTCAAACCGAACGGTACAGAAAGAGCCGACTCTTTGTCGAGTGCGTTTGTCAAGTGCGTGAGCGCCGTTAACTCTCGTGGGAGTTAACGACGCTCACGTTCATGTTCATTAGTTGCAAACTGATACGTTCAGTTCACCGTTCACCAAAAACATGAGCATGTTAAATGAACGCGCTCTTTTAGCGCGTTCATGCACAACACTGTCCATACCCTCAAATAATAATTCTCTCCATTGGATAACAACATGTTACAACAAGCCCTGAAAGGCAAGGTGAAAATGTTTTTTGGATTTTTTTCTTGGAAGATCAGCCTAAACAGGCTGTTATTGGCGTGTGTCAAAAGCGCTGCCCGCAGTGCTGAAGCAGCAACGCAAAAGGAGGATTCAAGGTAAGCTTGTGAAAACACTTGAGATATCAGGCTACCTACACTATTTCCAATATTTCTTCACTGATTCATTTTGGCAAGAATGAAACCCGACAGTGGTAGGGTATATATGAGGCTATATATGAATGGGTCCTATTATCCTCAAAAAATATTTTGTAGGTGTTTTTAGCCCACAAATCAGCACACGAATCTGCTTCTTTCCCGGTTGTATACATGCTAGAAGTGGCATTTTGAAACCGTTTTAGCTGTCCCATAGAAGTGAATGGAGATACCCTATTCTGGATTATCACCACAGGGGAGCACAGAGCAACTATTGAACATATTTTGTCACTATTTGGACTCATATCATGGCCAGGTAACTACACGACCCAAAGTTCTACCAAATTTCAGTTGTACTTGAACCAACAGAAAACAACCCAGAAAAAAGGGTGAATACTGACTCCAGCTCAATGAATTACAAATGATCTAAAACGAGGAGGAAAAGGACAAAAAGGTAACAAAGGTTACAGCCTCAAAGAGGACTGAAAGAAACCTGAAGAAAGAACTAGCTAGAGAAAGAAAATAGAAAAGAAAAAGTATTAAACCTATAAGTCAAAGCGAACAAAATTCCTGCATATCTTAAAAGACAGATAAGATAAGCAGTCTTCAAGTTCTGTACCGAAATTACTGGCTTGTGTGTAAACAAAGCTTACACAAAAGCACGGAACAAAGAAGGTGCTGAGCTTAAGTAGCCAGCAAAACACCTGAAACCATTAACCATTAACCATTATTAGTCACGGAAGGCGGAAAAAACAACAGGAGTGCCCTCTCGCGGCTCCGAGTGGCAACACCCGCAGAAAAGAAACAACAGGCTGCAAAACCATGACAACATTTTGATATCAATACCTTTAAAGGCAGGCCTAGTTTTTGCAAGTTGGAATTAAGGACTTACAGTGCTTTGTTGGCTATGTGTGAATAACTTGGCATTTGTTATGTTGAAAACGTGTTTTTGTTGAGATATCACATCTTTTTGGTAGCTAACTAATGATGATAATGCATGAATATAATGACACTGAGAGACACATCCATACAGAATACATGCAGACTCCTACTAAAGACATTCGCGTAACTATAATGCCCACTACTGACGAGAATTAGAACATTTCTCCTATTACCGATAGCCCACAATTACATTTAAAAAGTTTGTAGATGAAATATGGAAACATGCATGCACAATAGGCTAGATGCGAACACATTCTAGCTGAAAGAAAGACGTATGATGGTGTTTTAAAGGGTATGCTACACTGTAGAAATAGCTGCTAATGTGACATGTAGGAAGATGACTGATGTAGATGCAGTAAAAAGTAACGTGAACCTGGGAACTCCTGCATCAATGTCAGGCACACTAAGCACAAGGCCATAACGAAGCTGCACATACATGGATGTTTTTTTCCAGTAGGCTACTGTCCTGCCTATTGCTGCGTTCCAGGTAGCCTACCTCGGATACTCGTAATTACGACCTTCCGACCAGGGAAAATACACTGGAACGGCCTGTTAACTTGGAATAACAAGTAGGACACAGTTCCAGGTTGCTGAGTAGGAGGAAAGTGACGTGTTCCAAATTAGATGAATCTGTATTTTAATGGGAAATTCTTAACAACAGCTTGAAACACAATTTAATTTAGTGGTAGTTTCAATGTTTATGCGTGCCCACACATTATGCGTTCACTTGATAAACACATAGGAAATATAGGCAATCTACGGGTTTACAGCCTAAACACTTTACCTAAGTAGACTAAACATTGAAATACATTTTTAAGATAGGCCTACCTTTTGGTAGCCTACCGGACCATGTATGTTTAGTTAG